>BJFM01002352.1:448-15285 GCA_016586285.1 Arothron firmamentum | reverse complement strand
GGTATGTTTTTGTGTGTCTGCCCAGTGGTATTTATTTGAGTCACTGACAACATGGTGGATGAGATGCAGGGCTGCTAAGCTGTCTCCAGCGGGCTGTCATCACTGCCCATGCTGACAAAAGAATAATTAACACAAACTTGGGCGGCTGAAGCCTTTGATCACAACTTTATTTCTTCCAAATGCAAAAAAAAGACAAGCTTCGTTGCTGCTACGCAATAAACTGAGGTGACGGGTCTCTCCATATGCCCGCCGCCTGAATAATATTTATATAAAGAGGTGAATGATGAAGATGATTATTAAGTGCAAGGATTAAAGTGAGTCGCCAGGGACAGATATGGATGCTGAGTAGCGCCTGGCAGCTGCCACAGGTGCTGAAATTCTCAAATAATTTGACCAGCATTACAATGACAGCAAGCTCATCAGGGGGAAGACGCTGGACTGGTTTCAAATGTTTGCTGAACATGTGTCCCTGATGGCATCCAGGATGGGGGCTGATACGGTAAACCGGCCGCAATTGCAGTATTGACTTCGATCATGTGTTTCTTGGATAATGTCGAGATGAATTGCTCACTCAATATGGATTAGCCCACCCTGAGCAACTGTAGCTTATTAAGGCGGCCTGAAGGAGCCGATCGGGTAAAGCCTGCAAAGCGAGGTGGAGAGGGTGGTGGGTGGATCTGAAGGCTGCAGAGAGAATGATCTGGAGATGAAAGAAGGAATAAAAGGAGGTAGAACAGTGTAATGACCATGCATGGCCTGGAAAGAGACCTAACCAGGGTGTCACTGCCAAAGAGAGAAGTGATATCAAAGGAGGAACAAATTCTAGGGAGCTGTTAGGTGCAGAGGAGAGTTTTACCGAGAAGAATGAAAGAGGGAAATCTAAGACATAGAGAAAGAGAGAAACAAAGCTGCAGGGTTTAAACGTAACAACAATTTCCATAACCGTGCTGGTTATGAAAACCAGGATGTTACAGCAGAGCTCCAGCTGGAGGCAAAATCCAGGAAAAGAAAAAAGCAAGCTGGTATAAAAGCACAAACTGATATGAGTGGGATAACACCGAGCAGGGAGAAGGAAGTTAAAAACACAGGAGACACAGAGGTGGAGGGGATGCATAGCAGCCAGGGTTTGCTGCAGCAGCTGCGACGCTGGTCAATGCAGCGTGACAGAGTCTGTGATGTCAATAATGCAGCACGCCACCAAGGTTATTCTGCATAAAGCTCCATTTAAAACCTCACACCAGGACGCTGCACAAGGGCAGTGAGACACACCCTCCCCCGGCTTTTTCCCCTTCTCAACCCCCCCTAGTCTCATCCCTCTTTCCCAAGATGCACCGGGCTGTCAGAGACAGACGCTAATCCATGTCCTTGACGAATGCATCTTATAATAAGTTGTGGCAGGAAATTTGGGCATTTTCCACACTGTAAATAATGCAGATGGAGGGAAAGGAGGAGAAACGGTTGCAGGAGGAGAGTGAGGGAAGCAGAGAAAAGAGAGGGAGCAGCACAGGAAAAGATCAAAAAGGACAAATGAATGACGGCAAAATGATGCGTGAAATGAGGGGGAAAAAAACAGGGTGGGAGCAGGAAGAACCTTTGAAGTCAGAAACACTGACCAGGTTTCTGAGCCCAAATCGCCTCATTTTCATTGAGTTAATCAGATCAAATCAGAGGTGAAATCATCTCTTCAGAGAATAGACTCATCACAGTCAAATATTAATCCTGACTTGGCATTAGGAGCGGGTGTCGTACCATGGTAACACAGACACAGACACGTTGACAGCACTGGAATAACGCTGCCTGCTGTTCCTCTCTTGCAGATCTGAGGAAAACTACCATTTATGCTACACTTTCTCTTTAAAACAACCCAGCTGATGCACAGCGCGCTTCCCTTGATGAATATTGATGTCATTGTAGTTTACAGCAGGTCTGATATAATTTATCTTGATGTTTTTTCAAGCAAAATTGAAAAGAAGAGAATTTAACCTGGATGAGACCTTGCCAAGGACGGAAATTTAAGCCGGCCTCTCGCTGAATGAGTCCCAGTTTTGATGTCTGAGTATAGATATTTGTCAGGAAAATCACAATTCCAGCCAGAAGACATGCTGGGCTGCACAAAACAAGCTTTTTGTTTTAGTTGGTGTTGTCGACGCATCTGCTTGGTCTTTTCTTTCAAACTATCACTCCCTCCCAACGCCGTGCTGCTCCAGTGCCACGTGCACGCTCTGTACACAGTCCAGACTAATGTCATCTTCTGGTATCCATCTTCTGCTGCGCTGAGGAACGCGCGGAGGGGTAAACAGCAAAGCTCGGTGGCTTACATTCATTACATAAATACTGTCTGTTCCCGGCAAACCCCGGTAATATTTGTTGTGGAACTCAGCCAACATATCAGGCGTATAAGTGTTGCGAGGCTGCGATGGTGAGGTCGCGTTCAGCCAGACTTTCAGTATCGTGTCCCTGTTCAAACCAACACAGCAGTCAATCATGAGGTTTAATCACATTTGCACAAAATGATTCATTTGGCTTCACTCTCTATTGTTCTTGTGTCCCATTTTAAAGAGGAGTCTTTTTTTCATCTGGGATTGCTAACAGTGGTGGGTTAACTGAATTTGTTTGCTGTCCTTATGGAGACCCGGATCAGGAAATTCTGCGTAAAGCGAGATTACAGCCCTGAAGCTTCGCAACCACATGGAGGCCATGATTGTAGACTTGGAGAGTATATATAGAACTAATCCACTCCTTAATGTTGGGCACACGCCCTGTCATCTGCACCACAATCACAGCCAAATTATACCCTGCAAAAAAAAACAAAAACGCTCACAGCGACACATTTCTGCTATACGCCAAAAATGGTGACTTTGTATTTCAGACATGCTTTTAGTTTCTGTTTATTTTTCATCTCTGCAAGTTGCTCATGGGTTTGATGTGTCATTAAACTCCCATTATGAGTTCAGAAATAATTTGCACCAGATGGGCCGACAGATGAAACCGCAAAGCAATTTATCTTGAAATTTTGAGGCCTGTTTGCTGCTAGCCGAACAAATAATCAGGCTTGGTAAGAGCCCAGCGCATCGGACACGGTGTCCGGTGCTGCTTCTGGCCTTCAAACATGTTGGATTCCTGATGGCTTTTGGTGTTTGATGCTTATGAGGACACTCATCAAACTTTAAATTTATCAAATCTAGTGCTGACAGTGTCGTTAAACAGAAGAGTAACTTTGTTGGATGTGTCATGAACGGCGCTGGTATTTATCCAGCAAGCCTGAAAGTATAGCTGGAGGAGGAGCTGAAGGCCTGAATGGCACATTACTGAGCTCCACTGTTTTATGGGCTGAGCGAATGCAAAGGAATTCCACAAAACGTTGGAGAAAGAGAAGTAGATTGTAAAGATACTCTGTTCGGCTTCTTTGACCTCGTAGCTAAATTCCAAAGGGGTCATAACTCAGAACACAGCCCCCGACAACAACATCCTTTGTGTCCAAAACTTAGAAAATGGGATGTAGTCCTCCACCACGTTTCAAAAAAAGAAAGAAAGAAACGTGCCCGATATGGAAAGATCCAGAAGGAACTGCGCACGCGTTCTGTACCTCTGAGTTGAACCGGATTTGGCAGACGTTGCAGGAGATGACAGGCCGCTTGGTCTTGATCAGTGGCATCCCGAAGGTGTGGTTTATGACGGCCTTCTGCACCGGGTCCATCTGACGGAACGACAGGAGACAGAAGAGCAAATGTGTGATTAAGGCGCCTGTATCGGCCCCACCGGGAGCAGCAGCGGGGCTTTTCAGGGAAAAGAAAATGCTTCATCGTCTATAAACAGCATCCGCTTCGTGTTTCCTTCTAGCGGCGGGATTCACAAACATTGGCCACCGCTGACAGCCGGCTGCTACCACTGGCACACTTGTTGCATCCAGCCACAGCGTTTTAACCTGCCCTGTTCTCTTTGCCTCTCTTCTAAATGTTTCGGCTGAGGTCTCCATCACGCGTTGGTGTTAAGCCGCCTCGTATAAATATAACTGACCGTCTTTAGCAGCTCGACGTGGCTGTGGCTTAGCTGCCCACTTCAGCTCTCTCTCAGACACAAAAGGCCCTGCAAATACCAGCCCTGTGATTTATACCTACTTAAGCAATCTATTGCCTCACACTAGGTCGTATGTGAAACTAAAGTGTCCTGTTACACTTTAGCTCACAGACATGCTGATGTCGGACTGTGTGCTTTTGATTTATACAACGGTGAATGACATTCCAGACAGTCCTACATGCAAAACACATTTTAGATGACTTAATTTGTCTGCTCGCCACACTTAATTTGGGTAATTGGTGTTTGTCACGAACCACCTCGCACCCGCAGCGCCCCGCCCGTTAAAATGGCTCGAGCCTTTTGCCCACAGAGTCGCGGAGAGAAGCGAGCGATTGAAACGAGCGCTCTCATACGCCAAGAATTTTCTGCACGGCCTTTGTTACTTGGCAACCCCAAAGAAAAGGAGGTAAACAGAGAGGGAAGGGAATAAGGAGGAGAGCGGAGTGTCGGGGCTGCGCAGAAAAGCACCACCTGGACGAGAGGATCGGCGAGCGAACGGGAGAGGAAGATGAATTGGTGTGGGTGCGCAGAGAAAGGGCGATGGGGGGGGGGGGGGGGGGGGGGGGGGGGGGGGGGGGGGGGGGGGGGGGGGTGAGGCGAAAGAGGCCCAGGCCGGATATCCTCACATTGCACATTCTGGCTCCGCTTCCATGAGGTTGGTGTGCAGATACTCATGACTGTTATTAAATCAGCCACTTAGGAGACCGAGCAGAGGCCTGTCTTCAGGTGTCCGCTGCGGGGATATTAATGAGCTTTATGTTTATATTAGTGTCAAGCTGCTCCCCTGACCCTGGCAGAGCGTGGTGGAGTAACACGTGTTCCCCTCCTCTGGGTGTGGGTCAGCTATGATCCATTCCAGTTCTTTTTTAGAACTATTAGAAACAGCCCAGCTGCCTCCAAGACTTTTTGGACGTCGGCTTACTCGCACTGAAGCGCTTTCCAAAACATGTTCTCATGAAGAATGACAACTGTGATGTAACCCAAAAAGGATTTTTCCAACTAAGTCATTCTTTTTGTTTTTCTTCTTCTTTTTCAGGACTAATGTTTGACAAAGCAAACATATTTCAGGGTTTATTACTGGGTTTATCACATGTGCACAAATACAGTGTTATCAAATGCACGAGACAAGTTTTGGAAATGTCCACCGTGAATGTTTTGACAGCTCTGGTGGAGCCAAACAACACATTGAAAAGAGCTCCATAAACAACAACCGGGGGCCGCTTTCTCACCTCGCTGCTGTCTTTTAATTATCTTCTAGCTACTGTGTCACAGACTCAGATGCCATTTTAGTTCTTACTGAAACTCTTCCACCAGTTTAGGGTTATATAATTCCTGATATGGAATTGTGAGAGGCTGGCATCTTCCAATGTGATGTAGGGAAAAACATAAGGAGTTCATTTTCTAAATGACTGCCTCGTACTGCTCAGGGAGGTGATTTACTATGACTCTGGAGACCACGAGACAGGGCAGGTGGAGAACACACCAGCAGCAAGCAAAGGCAACATTTGGAGTTGTTATTTTCAGTTAGCTGGACGTTCTAAGCCTGACTTATACATGTACACAAACATTCCACTTGATGGTGCTTCTCCCTGAAAAAAAGACATTCTTTTTTTTTCTTTCTGTTTCACTGGTGTTGGAAGGAGCAGGAATGAAGAAAGTCCTGCTCTCAGCAGGAGCGCTCTGGCACTCACATTAAAGTCTACGCAGCAGCCGATAAAAACACACTTTGAAGTTCTACAACGGTGGAGAAATTTGTGCCCTTTTTTTTTTTTTTTTTTTTTTCCAAAGAACGGAAATCCAGCGAAGAAGCTCAGAGCCTTGACACACTCACCTTTTTCTCCTCAGTGTCGGACTGGAGCTGCATTGGTCCCGCAGTGTGTGTGCCGCAGGCTGAGGTGTATGTTTGGGTCTCAGCATCTGCGTGACAGTGCGCTGCACCGTCCGCACTCATTCAGTCCCCTGTCCGGCTGCTGACGCTCTCTCTCTTTGTCTCTAGGACTTGTGCCTAGTGATGCATCGCTGGCAGATGTCTGCACAGTATTTGCTCTTTCTCCTCCTTTAACCTCCCTGCATCTCTCTGAAATGCTGAAGGGGGAAGCTCTGCGTGCTGAAAGGACTTCCTCAAACCTTTGGCTCGGCCTCCTTTTTAGTCACAACCAAGTCATCCTTCCTGCTCCTCTCTTCTCCTTACCTCCCTTTTTGCCTCATCCTTCCCTGCATTCCCCTCGTGCTGCTCTCCAGTTTTCTCCTCCCCTTCTCGCTCTCTCCTACTCTCTCCCCCGTCTTCGTGGATACCCGATCTGTCCAGATGCATTGAAGATTGCTCGTCCTGCATGCGCTCCTCCTGCTGGGCTCAGCACACCCTGCCCCGAGTTCAAACCATATGATTTTAAGGTTCAACCTTCGGGTGCTTTGCGCAGCGACCTCCGCGTGAACGAGCCTGGCTATCGCTCTCTACCATGTCTGGAAAATAGTTCTCATTCTTTAAACCTGACATCAGCACTGTGATATCTGAAAAAGCCCCATGAGCAACAGCCTCTAAATGTCTGATGAGGAGCAGTGAAAGTTCTTTATTGTGTACTCTTTTAAGCCATAAAAATAGTGTCTCGAATTAAAATCTTTGTTATTTTAAGCATGTAATTGTGTTGTTTGCTAAAAGATTGTGCCCAGATTGCTGGGGAGTTTATACAGTCCCCTGGTGTTCACATTCACGGGTCATGCTTGCTGAGAGCCTGCGTGCGCATGATTAGGCAACATTTCTGCTAAAAAAATTCCTGAGTTGGCGGCCCAAGAAGGTACGCAACATCTGTATCGTCTGCATCGAAATAAATAATTCAGCCTCATCACTGTCTCACAAGTACACTGGATGAGACAGGCAGGGCCAGGACAAATCAGATTAGAGGACCAAATAAAGCAGTACGTGGCTGGAGGAAATGTCATTCCTTCGCTGCGGGGCTGGTCATCATCAGTGTGACTCTCGTTAGGACTGTAGTCCCAACACGAATCTCCCATCATAGGAGGAGGACGGAATGATCGGCTGCAGTCCTACTGCAGGGAAATATGTCTGTCTGTTTTTCCTGTGAGTTTATTGATCCTATTTAGCATCAGGGATGCTGCAAGTTTCCACTGATCTTCTCCAGCTGCACCTGATCTTCTGATTAAAAAACAACTCCACGACAAAGCTGCTGTTAACGAAGCCTCCATCTGTCGGTGCAACAGCTCACCAAGGCCAAGACTATCAGCTGTTTGCCCGTAATGCAGTCAGAGCGTGTGGAGCTGCGAGGTCAGAGCAGCCTGAGTCTCTCCTATGGCCCCACCTCCTGGTGGCAGCGCTGCAGAACACCGCTCAGCATCAGCAATCAGCAGCAGCTATCAACCTTCAGGCCGTCTGGCTGCTCCTCCAGGCAAAGTTAACATGCTGAAGTGAGGGATGTGAGGCGAAGAGGCGTAGGAGAGTAATACTGAGAGGGAGGAAGAAAGCTGCTGTAACACACGGCGAGAGTGAAAATGGAGCGCCTGCGTCACGTCAGTGGCTCTATTAGCGCGCATCTGATGGATGGACTGCAGTGTAAACGTCTGTAAATGACTGTACTTATGTGAGGGCCAGTAGAGGGATGTTAGAATGAATCATAAAAACGGTTCTGAAAGCGTCTGCAGCTGACATTCAGGATGTTGCTGCGTGTCCCCGTCCTGAACTGACATCTTATGTGCAGAAAATGTATAGCCTCACACGCAATGTTCACTGATTTTATATCCTGCCATGAGAGAAGAATACAACCTTCCCTCGTGGCGTCTTGGTGGGTTATGCTGAGTTGGTGGAATGCTAAACGTCTCAGCGGTATAATCTAGATGTTAGTCGGCGGCTCCCAGAAACAAAAAAGGAAGCTCCCTCTCAGTTAAAATAAATATTACATCAAACTGAGCACTGCGTTTGAAGTGCACGGCTGTAAAAGTGGTCTCAGAACTGCTATTTAATTTGCTTTAATGAGGGAAGGGTGCGTCTCAGATGGCTAAAAGACAGAGCATCAGGAGACTGCAGCAAGCAAGCATCTCTTTGTTTGTTCTCACCGTGTTGAAGTTGTGGAAGAGGCCCATGCTGTGGGGAGGCGGGGGGGTCTCCATGGGGAACTGCAAGAAGGACTTCATGTCCAGGTGAGGCTGAATCATCGTCGGGGTCCGCAGGAAAGTTGGAACCGCTGCTCCGGCCCGGTTTATGCCTCCTGCACCAGGAAAGACAGAGCTCCATTACCATTCCTGCAATTCACATATCTGAGACCACAGTCACGACTGCCTGGTACCGATGGAGAGCTGCTGTTACCTGAAGGAGCCCCTGAATTCTAAAGCACACAATGAGCCATAATCGCAGTGCGAAGCAATTACTGCTGTGCAGACGCAGCAAAGCTGTGTGGCGCCCTGGGGGAACACGCAACCCTTAGACTGGCAGACAAGACATCATTTGGGACATAAGGAACGCTCCAAACGACTTCGGAGGACAGATGTTGCAAGATGACAGCAGCGCCGCAGCGTAAAGATGCGGTGATCCCGGAGCTTGGGCCGGGCTTTGTAGAACTGACGGAGTTTTTGATCACACCGAGGTCATCAGCAGCGCATGAAGCAGAAGTGCTGCAGAGCCACAGAAGCGGGAGGGGAGTCCATCCATCCACCTGCCTGCTAGTCTCCTCCTGTGGGAGATCTTTGCAGTTGGATGATAATGACATTCATCTTAGCATGTGTTGCTTCATGATGAGAGTACAACAGCTGCATGCCCTGATGATGGCCGACTGTGGAGGAAATGGAGCGTTTCGCAGCTCATCTCAGTCTCACACACATCCTCGTACTATCTTTGTGAGGACTTCTATAGACCTAATTTATTACCCAGTTCCTTAACCTATCCCTATCTATCCCAATTCACTTCCTGACCCTAATACACACACACACACACACACACACACACTCACACACACACGCAGCAGAAGGCAAAGTTTAATTGTTGGAGCGAAGCATGCACGGCAGCCATAATATTGTAGAACATGACACCCTGCTCTCATCAATGCTCCCGTTTGTCACCTCTTCTACTTATCCCCCCCTCCCTCCATCTCTACTTTAACCTCTGTCAGGGATGATAGTGACGGGGCCCACACAGCAAAACTCAGCCTGAGCAAGCTCTCAGATTAAGCCTCTTAATATCAGCAACTGGATTTTTGCGGCTTTCAAATTCCCCCGAGACTTAAAGCTCCGCTGCTCTGCTTTTTGGGATTGCTTTAAGCTACTCTTTTTCTCTCTTTCTCTCTCTTTCTCTCCCTCTCTCTCTTGCTGCCTTGCTCACTGTCCCTCACTGTGCTCCTTCTTGCTAGCTGTTTTCTACCTGCCTCCACACTTTTGTGTTGCATTTTGACACCTTTTATCCAGCTTTGAGTCACATGAGGGTGATTGGGGAGCACAATATTGGCAGCGCGGTGTTTACATATGAATTCTTCAGAGAAATGAAAAGAGAGAGAGAGAGAGAGAGAGAGAGAGAGAGAGAGAGAGAGAGAGAGAGAGATGCAGACGGTGCTTGAAAGTAAAGCCCAGCTGGCAGCCAGTTGTGCTTCAACCATTGGCCCAGTGCATTGTATCAATTTTGTAGCCACTTGTCATTTTAATCAGCTGAGCAAACAAGTGTGAACATGCAAAACAACAACAGGACGTGCATGCAGAGTGTCACAGTCCTCCATGAAGTCCAACTACACCATTTTTTCAGTTGGGATGAGTTCACCCTGGATTGTCTCTGCTCAGATGGGAGACGATTGCCGATCTGGTAATGGTTTTCTCCTCCACCGCTCCTGCAGTGACTGATGAAGGCAACGCCTCCCTCGGGTATGCTCCACTCAAAATGTTATTAATCCGCTGCGTTTTTACTGCCTTTGTCATGACGCCGCGCTTGATGCATGGCCTGTGCGCTCACGCCTGGCCCCCGACTGTTTGTATACGTGTTTGTGCGTGTTTGCGCTGCACAGGAGGAATGAGCGCCGGCTGAAGGAGGCACCGCTGCGATGTCTGCGGCTCCCGAGCGAGTCTGTACTTAAGACTGCAGGCTGTGGCTGTCAGCTGGGGTCCGTCAGACAAAAGCAGGCTGACACGGGAACGAAGAGTTCCCCTCCCACAGTACAAATACCACCGCCATAAATCAGCAGCGGAGGCTAGAGTGTGTGTCAGGCTCATGAATTAAATGTGTGGTTGCTTTCTTCTCCTCCTGTATTTATTATTTTTGAATTTCTCTTTTCGATCAATGACGTAATTAATGAAACCTCTCCCCAAGGACCATCCCACGGGATAAATCAAACAAAACACAGGGCCTGTGTGACTGCAGTTCCATTTTTAGGGTGGACGTGTTCAAGGTGCTTTTCAAGGATCAACCTTAACAAGTCCAGTTGCTCACAAAGATCCAACCTTGGATAACTATGACCCGGATGAATGAGAACCTACACAGACTACTTGTACGTGATCCCGCCAAAGCTACCGCACACAGGGGACATTAGCGCGGTGTTGAAAACCTTGAAAACCTGAGTGAGTGGATGTCAGAAAGCAATCTGCAAACATTAAATATGTTAAGAAACTACAGCTTGAAAAAAATGTAGATTTTATGAGAGCTGTTAGAGATAAATGTGATAAAGTGAAAAATGACGGAGGGGTTCATTTACCCTGTGCTGTGGTTAGATTCTCTGAACCTTATTTGACTTTTGGGACCTGATTAGACTGTCTGTGTGATGCAACAGGAGAGACGGGCCAATCTGGATGAGCCGAGGGGACTCGATCAGACATTTGGATGTTGCTAAATCCTCTGACATGCCAGGAATCCTACCCAGCTCATAGCTGCCATCATCACAGCTTCCGACCAGCCTGCGGGGCACTTTCAGAGGAAGCGACCTTCCCTGGCTCCGTCTTTCAGAACTGAACATTTTGATTTTTACATTTTAGCTTTGGGTTTAAGTATAGAGAGATTTTAAGATGACGAGTCTTGCTGTGGGTTTAAAATACATAGGGTGCAGGGTTCAAATCCCAGAGCAGGGCAAGGGCGATCAAAAGCGAGAATGAAGGATTGTCGCATTTTAAAATAATTTGCCAGTGTGCACAGTGCTGATATCTGAAATCTGCCTCTGGCCACATGCACACTTTCACATCCAAATTCATGGTCTGCATTTTCATTCCCCAGAGTGACTCACTGATTTGTATCACTGTGCAATAAAGGGTAAAAAAAAAACGGGAGAGAGAACATTTTCGCTGCTTATTGCCTATTTATCTGTGTAACCACAATGTTGTGTAAACCATAAAATGGAAAAACACTTTAAAAGCTTCTTTTGTTGATGTCTACGTTACGTGACATGACATGAATCTTGGCTCAGGGAGTCGATGCACGTCTTCACATTAGCTAACAGGCAGCATCGGTTGCGCCACACTGTTGGGCCTGCTTTCCCATGGGCGCTGGGTGCATTCAGGGAAGAACAATTGGTGCAGGGTGCTTGGCACCAGCCGAGCCGGACAAGCACAGATGTGACAGAGTCCTTGGCAGCACAGGCGGAGAGTGGGAGAGCGGTGGTAACCGTCAGGCTGCCAAGCTGCTTTTCTGCCAGGCTGTCAAGTGGGCACCTGTCCTCCACATGGGCCAGAGGGGGAGGAGATACCAGGACTCACGTTAAGGTTCTGTTCTGGTCACACATCTGATGTTAGACATGGCAAATAGTAATGCTAATAATAATCGAGAAGCGCAGTGAACGCCTCACAGCCTGACGCTTCACACGTTGGCTCACTGAATAAGACAGTGGGGAATGTTGTTGTAGCAATGTGCAGCGGCTGGCCGGCCATCTTTCTTCCTCCATCTCTCTGACCACGTCTGCCTCGCTTATGACTGACTCTTATTCGGTCCAGCTCTCCCTCATGATCAGCCTGATGTGTATTCTGTGCTGTACCCAGCTGTGCTCCGGCCTACAGCAATAGCCAATTCATTTCTGGAGCGAGGCAGCGTGATAGAGTGTAAGACTCACAGGGAGCGAGAGGAGCAGACAGAATGAAAATCTGGCTCCCTTCCACTCGGTTTTCCATTTCTGTTCCAGACCCAGCGGGACAGTGTGCCTCCCTTTCACCTGACCCTGACAGCAAAGCGCAATCAGCAGAACCACAAGTCTGGCCAAAGCCTCGGTTCAAAAAGGAAAGAAAAAACAAAAAAAGCACAAATATAGTAGTTGGCATGATCTCATGCATGCACATGTGTCCAGATGCAGAGGGGATGCTCCAGATGTTTCAGTGTGTAGAAACAAAGAGCCTGTCTGATCTTTTGAGTCCATCACGACACACGCGACTGCTTCCATTGGTTAACAACACAGCAGCGACCTTGTGCGGCAACCTTTACCTCAGAACCTGCTGGCCAGGTCATTATCCTGGGGTGTTGGACAGTGTCCTGAGCTGCTCTCCTGCATTTGTCCTCCTGTCACGGAAAGCTTTAGCAGCAGTCCTCCTGCAAACAGCCTCCTCCTTCTGTGGTGGGAACAGCTTACACACATTCAACTCACAGGTGCTGATGTGCTGCCTGGACTAATATAATGCTAGGAGACACATGAGGAAGGTTTTAAACTATGTCTGTCACCACGATCCCTACCTTCCCTCCCCAAACCCTCAGCAGATTTAGCTCTGAATGACCACAAGAGTGTGCTGCAGATCCCCTCTGAGGACCCTGAGGTAGTGGCTTCCTTTGAGCCTCTGAAACTGCTTTTATTTCAGCAGTTTCTGCATCTCCCTCAACTGTCTTATGTTATGTATTGATCCTTCGCAGTAAAGACTCCACAGCAGATTGTTGGATGCAGGCAAACATCTGTCTAAATTACTGCCCGACATTCTTACTGTTACCGCACGGATTAGGGAAGAGAAAACTGTGAGAAAGCCAAAACTTGTTTCTGAACGTGTGTGTGTGTGTGTGTGTGTGTGTGTGTGTGTGTGTGTGTGTGTGTGTGTGTGTGTGTGTGTGTGTGTGTGTGTGTGTGGCATAGGTGATCATTTTAAAAGGTCAGGAGTGCCAAGTTACATCCAAGCCAACACCTCTGTCTTAGTCAGAACATGTTCTAGTCTTTTATACAAATTTATGAAACACACACACACACACACACACACACACACACACACACACACACACACACACACACACACATTTGTATTTCTTACTTTGTGAGGATTTTATTGACAGAACACATTACCCAGCCCCTTACCCTTACCTTAAACCAAGTCTTCAAAAAAAACCCTCAAAAAGACCTTCAAATTTGTGAGGATCAGACAAAAATGTCCTCACTTTGACAGAGTAATGTGTATTCTGTTCCTCACTATCTAGCATGTACCAGAACACACATACGCAGTCGGTAGGTGCATAGCTAACATACTTGCCTCTGTACATTCTTTTGCATCAGTGGGAGGGCGTGATACTTTCCCCTCTAATTACGGGTCTTTTGGATTTAACCCAACCTGCCAATTTGGAGAGCAGTAATTTCTGTTAATGTCATTGCATTGTAAGGTAAACTACAGTCGGCAGCATGTGTGGCAAAATGTCTGAGCATGACAACATGGGAGCCAGACTTATTTAAAACAGCTTCCAATAATCAACTGAACGCTTCTGCAACATATAGTTCACATCTTTAGACACAAAGTGTGTATCATGTTGCTCCAGAGCAGAAAACTCAGTAGTTGCCCTGTGTGATATGATCAGAGCCGCCCATTTCAGGCAGACTGTTCAGGAGCACTTGCAGGATTAGGTGGTAATAACACCCCAGTGAGATAATATGACAGTGGCGCGCCCTAAAAAGCCCCCCCGAAACAATCTCACCTTGATCTAGTCTAAGTAATCACGGCTGGGATTTAATTGCCCGTCTGTCTCTTTGGTAGACATCGAAGATTTTACTGGGGATTCCACAACAGGCGGGAGCTGGAGGAGGACATGTGACACACAAATGATGAGCTGGAATTTGAGTGGAAGGTCTTTTCCTGTGCTCTCTCTGACTAATTGCGAAGATGCGCAAAATATGCACGATTATAATGGAGAAGGTATGATTCACGGCGGCAGATGCACACCGTCGTAATCCTTCTGATAAAGCTCCCTGCTGGGTCCTGGTCAGGAACTCAACTTTGGAAGCTGTCTGCTTTTGTTACTCGTCAGGTTGACGGGAATGCGTGCCGATACAACAAACAAACAGGGAGACGCACCCGCACACCGACAAGCACATGCATGCACACAGATCCACACGCTCCCGTGCTCTCTCTCTCTCTCTCTCTCTCTCTCTCTCTCTCTCTCTCTCTCTCTCTCTCTCTCTCTCTCTCTCTCTCTCTCTCTCTCTCTCTCTCTCTCTCTCTCTCTCCGGAGCAGGTTGTGACCTTCCTGATATGGAGATATGGCAGAAAGCTGCAGTCAGCTCTGTAAAGTCAAATCCTTTGGCGCACGAATTTCATTTATTTACATCAAATCCGCATTATTTGTCCATCTGGGGACGACAAAGGTGAACCAGTCACATCATGGTGCACCACTCCCTCTGATGTGAGTGCTGTCCTCTTTAAAGCAGCCAGGCCTCTGACAATGACATCAAATAGCTCCACGCTGGGCTTCATGTTGCATCTTGCACCACCCATTTCAGGACACGATTAAAAAACATGATGAAAATATGCAGGAGCTGGCCTTTTCTGCAGTCATGCCACATTCCAGCGCGATGTTTATCTCTCTCTCTCTCTCTCTCTCTCTCTCTCTCTCT
>BJFM01002346.1:12368-23082 GCA_016586285.1 Arothron firmamentum | reverse complement strand
GGGGGACCTACTCGGCGAACAGATCAGAAGATGCTTGAGAACGAGGAGGGAGGCTGATCACAGGACACCAGAGCTGGACTGTTTCCTGGTGTCCTGGAACAGATCTCTGACAACAGAGTGTGTCCTTGTCCCCACAGGACCAGTCCAGACTCCTGGACTCCTGGACCGGGCCGCCCTGTTAGGCTGATCTCACCCAGGCGCAGACGCTGCTAGCAGGAGGTGAGAGAACGGGCGGAAACAGTAAACCTGGTAAATCCGTCTGAGTTATTGTTCTAATGTTCATCCTGTCATGAAACTTTAATCTCCAGTCAGAAATCTAATTTAGCCTCCCTCCTCTCCTCCCTCCGCTGCTTCTCTTCCTCCCTCTCTCCCCCCTGTTATCTAATTTCAACTCCTCACCTCTCCGCACTGCTTTCATCCCTCCTTACCTTCCCTCCTCTGGCTTTGCTCCCGTTTTCCTATTTTTACCTTCATTAACAAAGCAAAAGTGCAGATATGGAGCAACAGGGGTGGGGGTGGTGGTGGTGGGGGGGGGGGGAGCGTGTGAGCGAGAGAGAGACAGGAAGAAGTGATGTCAGTGGAGCGAGGTGGCTGTTGGCTGGCTGGCTAATTGGCTGGCTGCGAGTCAGAGGGGGCGAGAACAGTCTTCCCCATGCTGGAAGAGATCACGTTTCCCCTCCACAAGTCCCCAAAGATGAGAGGAAAGCAGCTTCTGAAGGCTGGAAGCTGCGAGAACCATCTCCCATCTCCTCTGCTCTCTGGGGGCTAAAGATGATTGACTCACAGCAGCGCCGCACGCCCTCACTTCCCCCTGATCTGCCTAATTAGGAGCGCTAACGACCTTCCGGCACTGTGACGCATCTTCAACCCGTCCGTGGAAACGCCACGCGATGCTCTGACCAGCTGTTTTCTGCAGATGTTTACAGGAGGAGACGGAGGAGAAAGGGAGCGGGCTTCATCACGGTTACGCGAGTGCGCGCCAGCGCTGGCGTTAGCATCGTGCCAGTAGCTTGTTCATCATTAGCTTGTTCATTAACGCGCGTTTAGGCTGTAGTTTTGTCACGTGAGAACAGTTTTGTGTCGTTCTGGTGATACAAAGGTGTCAGAGTGAAGCTGCAGAATGGAGCTGAGGATGACAGAAGAGTGAAGAAGAAGAAGAAGAGGAAGAAAGCTGTTCTGCTCTTTAATGAAACATCTGACATGCATCATCCTCGCTCTGCTGATCTCTGCTGCATAAACTTCCACAGGTTGTCGCGCACGTGTCTGAAGGAGCAGCGATGGAGTCTGGGTAATGAAACAAGCCCTAATTAAAGAAGACACCCTCGACTTTTTTCCCTGGAACAATGCCTCATGGGAATTCTGCACCCTTGTCTCGACTTTTTAAGCAATGTGTTCAGCAGAGAATATTATCGATGACACTGTCATCTTTATGGTAATAAAAATATTACATCTTGCACAAATGTCCCATGAAATTACAGTTATGATGAAAGATGTAAAAGAAACCATTATAAAAACAGAAAGCAAAGCAGCTGAAGCATTATCGGAAAGCGGAGATAAATCACCACGGAGTATCTGGCGAGGCTGCAACTGTAACTCTGTGGTTAGAAAAGTATGTACATAAAGGGTAAATGCATTTATCTTGTGAATGGAGGACTCGCTGCGGTCGATGAGAGTCCAGATATAAAGCTTTTTCACCCCACTAAAGGCTTATTTCACCATAATTACTGTCCTTTCAAACAGTCCTCCACAAAGCAAAACCTGAACTGCTGAAACACGTGCACCTTCTCTACATTAAGTCACCAGGATAATGAAACTGGAGCGACCTTAGTCCTGTTTTCCAACACGTCTGAACTAAAAACATCTACGTCGGCCGTTTAGCCGCCGTTAGCACTGACGCGCTAACAGGTGAGAGCGCAGGCGGCTTCACAGGAAATCCAGACTGTCAAAGTGCAGATGTGCTCATCTGCCAGTTTCAGCGCAGTTTATTTCATTAAAATGTGTTTACGTTATTGAGAAACACCTCGTTATGAGCGGGAAATCACACACGGGAGCGTGGAGTAAACATGGGAGCGAAGGTCGACTCAACATGTGGGCAGTTGGTCTGGTTCCGCACCAGCGAAGCTGTGTGAGGAGGAATGCACGTGGAAGCTGTCGACCCGTTTATTTACTCACCTCTGCTGCTGCTGTTGTTTACGGGGGAAAAAAATGATCATTTGTCCTTTTTTTTCCTCATAGGAAGCTAACTGGGCTGCTGTGACTGGGACAGGATACCTTCATCCATCCCAGATCCCAGCACGTTCATGGGCGGTACCTCCAATGTCAACGGCCACATCAGCGCACTGGTCTGATGAACATGAGACAATTTACAGAATGTAAATTAAAATATCAATAAACTGCATGTTTATACCTAAACTGGCTAAATTATAGATTTGAACATAAATAAATGGGATATAGGCAGGTATCACAGGGATTTATCAATGTACTTTCAGGTTCTGCTATTCTCTCTCTCTCTCTCTCTCTCACACACACACACACACACACACACACTCACACACACACACACACACACACACACACACACACACACACACACACACACAGAATACTGATAATTACATTACATAATTAAGTAATGAATTCTTGCTCTGATTGCCTTAATGACATCCATCAGGCCTGAATTCATTATGAGGTGGTTTTTAAACAGTTTAAACAAACACACACACACACACACACACACACACACACAGAGAGAACAAAGAATTCAGTTCATAGCTAAGTCATGAAGAGTTACAGCATAAACTCTTTAAAAGACTTTCGTCATTAATAAATCACTTAAAAGTCAATTTTAATAGCAAAGAAGGAGGACGAGAGGACGAGAGGAGGAGCTGGAGGTGTGGACGGAAGAGGAGAATGAGTGGGGGGGAGGAAAGAATGGAGTGATGCGCCGACTGAAGGACGGAGGAGGAAACGATGGAGGAGTGAAGCAGAGAGGATGAAGACATGAGTCAGATGACTGATGGAGGACCAGAGGAGAGCTAGAAACCGGAGGACAGGCCAGTGGACGAGGGGAGGCAGAGGGACAGAAACAGGTCCACGAGTGGGGTCCGAGCACTGCCGCCCGCGACAACCCTGGGCTCAGCTGAGCTCATCAAAGCAGTCAGATCAAAGGGAACAGGGACAGGTGCTACATTCAGGCTGCAGCTCTGGGGATTCTCACCTTCAACCTCCAGGTTAGCTATTAAAACTAATCTGGAGGGGGGCCTGGCGGGCCAGAGAGCATGTTAATGATTCATCCGCCGCCGTCCCTCGGGGAGAATGTGCAGTCATGTGACCAAATTAAAGACGCCCCCATGTGGAGAATGATGTTGTGAGTTCTGCGTTGCAGAACTGATTTCATCAGAGGTAAACTTCAGCAGCTGGCTGGCGGAGCAAGTGTTTGATTAGCTGTGAGGCGTTCGGGTGCAGCAGAGGTGGGAGTCCGAGGCCTTTGAGTGTTGCTGTGAAGTCTCAACTCATGCACGGGTTTGCTGGCAGAAGCCATCCGCCGGCGTCCAGGTGGGAGGATGTGCAGCCGGGGCGGCTTTGATGCTGCTGGATGGAGCTTCACGTAGGGAACGCTGAGCACAAACAACAGCGGATCCCGCTGAACATCCGACGTCGGGCACAAACCGTCAGATTTCTGCTCCTAATCGAGTCGATGCAAAGTTTTTAGTCTGAAGTTTTTGGCCTGTGGGAGGAAGCCGGAGCAGGACGCCCACACGTGCGCAGGCAGCGGCTCCAAACCCGCTCCGCTAGCACGCCACGGCTGTGTTGACGCCTAATTACTGCAGATGGAGTCCCTGTTCTACTTCAGCAGTCCCACCTGAGGCTCCTCACTGTGTCCCGAAACCGAGTTTCTACACTGATGCTTTTACTCTGCCCCGCACAGCAGCTGGAGCTTACCGACCATGTTGCTATTAAATTGGAACAAGGCAGAAATCCAGCCCGACACCAGGAAGAGGATGACAAAGTAGCCGTTCCAGGTCACCTGAGCGCAGGACGTCTTGATGATGACGTTTGTGTTTTTGCTTTCTTATTATGCAGCTTAAATCAAAACAAGTATAAATTTAATTCGTTCCTTCTTCGGGTTTATGAACTCAGCGCTGTTTTGAGCTCACAATCAGGCAGAAATCCTCACCGAGGTGGTTTTTAACTGCAAAAATAGCCTTACGTTGCAAAGAAAGACAGATTCAAGTGCAAAGTTTTTGTGTTCGACTGTGAGGAAGCGCCACCGTAACGAGTATTCGCGGGTACGAAGCCGCTGCTGTTCGCACGCGCAGGAACGCCACATTGTTTTGAGACCAAGTGCTCAGTCAAGACGGGATTAAAAAGGTAACAAAGGCTGAGATATAGCTGAGCCGGCCAAAAGGAAATTTCTCTCATCCTTCCAGAGACGCAGGCTCACAGACTGGAAACGGTTTGGAACGGAGCTGGTATTAATCTGCAGGCAGAGCCGATGGAGAAGCTCCTGGGAGACTATTAGCTTTAGGACTAGTCAGCGCTCCATTTGGATTAGGCTGCACTGGGACAGGGATTAAACAAACTCTGCTGCCACATTACAATAGATCCAGAAAACCTCGGTGCCGCTGGGTCACCTCTGCCGCTCCTGAGCAAAGATCCGGCCGATATTTCAGTCGGCGCTAACGCACGTTAGCGCCTCCTGACAGTTATTTCTGCTCTCATGTCGGCTTTGACAGCTAACTAATGACTCAGATTTCTGCTGGCAACAAAATCCTTCCCTAATCTCCTGTTTTTTAACATCCTCGCTTAACTCAGCATCCCAATTTCTAAAAGTATCTGGAACAAAGAAAATGCCATTTTGATCTCCACCAGCCGCCACGGCTGTTTAGGACTGAGGGCAGCTCCACCTTTAATTCGCGTTCTCTCCACTAGAGGTCACCAATTCTCACACACCCGAACCGGAAGCAAACGTAGCTTTGGGATGATGGATCTGAGGGGGTTAAAAAAAACCAAAAAACAGTTGGTATTTAACCTCTCGGCGATTACAGGGGCAGCAATCAGGCTGGGCTGATGAGGCAACGGCGCTTCATCGCACTTAAGGACGTCCGAGGAGTTAAAAAGGCCTTTTTATTCAGTGTGCTGACTGAACCGTTTTATTCAAAGTAGTTTGTATAAATTACAGCAAGGTCACCTAAAGAAGACTGGAGGTTCCTGCACAGGGGAGCAAAGAGCATTTCCATTTAGAGGGTTTTTATTTCCACACCAGTCTGTTTGTCTCAGCTCCAGATGCTGAAGGAGTTTACACAAGAATGATGGGGAATAAAGAACGCCGCTTCCGTTCCCTCTTATCGCGGCTTCAGCCGTCTATCATCCATCCATCTGCCCGGCTGTCCACACCAGCAGCTCCCATCGTTTGCATCCCGTTATCTGCTCGCCAAGGTCGGCGAGCAGAGAGCGGGAACGCAACACCCGACGTAGAAGAACCAACAGAGCGGAAAGACAAGAAGAGACGCGAGAGAAGCTCGCTGCTAATCAAGGGGAATAATCAGAGGCTCCCTCCTCATTTCCTGTGCTGGATCCGAGGGCGTCGCCAAGGGAGAGCCTGGTCTCCTCGCCGCGGCGACACGCTCGACATCATCTGCACTTTCAAGACAACAGCAGCCTGAACGCAGCAAGAAGAAGGAAGCAAGTCCGTAAGCTCGCTGAGAGCTTCAGCAGTCAGTCAGAAGTAGCCAGCAAGCTACCAACAATCGGGATTAACCGAGGCAATTTAAAGGAAAACGATCAGAAAATAATTCCGTTTGAGGTGAAATATGCTTCCTCGGAGCAGCCGCACGGACGACGCGACTGACTGCACATGAGAAATCAGTCAGCAAGCTAAAGAGCAACCATCCTTCAGCGCTTTAATAGCGGAGGATCAAAGGGATTGATTTTTAATTGGTTCCGTCAGATCAGCTGACACGCCTCATCTTGTCCAATGAAAGCGAGATTAGATTCACATCAAAGAGGGGGGGGCTGGATCCTTTTATCTGATCAGGCGTCGATAAAATGACAGGAAGGAAGAGAACATCTCGTTAGAATGCAACAAATCTCGCTTGTAATTAGACAACGAAAGAGCTAAAAGTAAACATATTCAAATAAATGTACCTGAGAGCAAAGACGGGCGGTTCTGCCAACTCAGGGCAGAAGATTTCAAACCTAAAGTTGTGTTTTTCCCGTTATGGTTCCTTTGCAAGAGCACAGAAAGTGACATCATGACAGTATGACGCAACAAAGCCCAAATAAAGTCAGTAAAAGGAGACGGCGAGAGGACGTTCTGACACTTATGGGTGTTATTTTCCAAAGATAATACTTCAAAAAAATCGCATTTCCCGCAAACCTTTTTCTCAGCGACGGATTCTAAAAGTCACGAGGAAAGAGAGCCTCTTCCGTTCATTCTGGGGGGGGGGAGTAGAGGAGTTTAACCAGCAGGTCTGCAGCCGATGGCCGCGAAGGCGCAGGCGGAAGGTACCAAACCATCACATCAGAATCGCCCTTCACATCAGAAGGGCGCGGCGGCGGCGGCGGGAGGAAGGCGCGGCGCACCGCTCTGTCCTCTGCATTATTTAGTGGCGGCGTCTCGGGACGGCGCCGATGTTTCTGTTTTTAATCATCTCAACAACGTCGGCCTTTGATCTCAGCAGAATGACGCCAACCTCGGTGGATTCAGACCGTGTTCAAAGGGCTTTCATCATCACACGCTTTTAAAACCGCTCATCCAGCGGGGGAGAAAAACAACATTCCACATTTGTTACCCCGCTGGATGTAAAGAATCAGCCTGTCCTCCATCACGGCCTGATGGGAGGGAAGGAGGGCGTGCGGATGAGGTCGAGGGGTCGGTCCCTGGAAGGCGGATCGATGCTGTTAGCGACTGCCAGCGGCCGTTAGCGCCGCGCTGATGTGGGCCCCGAGATTAAAGGCCAGGAGCGGTCGATGCGCCACATATTAAGAGCAAATTCACTTCTTCAGCACGTGAGCGTGTTCTTCTGGATCAGGCAGCACACTCCCGGTGCCACAGAGCAGGGCTGGGCAATTATCTAGCCTGGAGGGCCACGTTGGGGGTTTAGATCGTGATGAAGGGGCCGGCCAGGTGGTGGGAAACTAACCCCCCAAATGAGGATCGGAGGTTAGCTAACAATCCTGATTAAAAACAGAAAATATGTTAAAGAGGCTGTAAATTGGTCCAACCAGAGATGGATGATGAAGCTCCAAATGATGTTTGGCCCCACCTTCTTGAGGGGACATGTTAGCATGCTAGGTGAAGGGGGGGTCTGAACCTTTATCTAACCAACCAAGCTGAAAACCCTCTTCATTTGGCTTTTGGAGGAATGATTGCGAAGGCTCTGCGGGCCAGATTAAATAGTTCATCGGACCACATGTGGCCCCCGGGCCTCAGTTTGCCCCCCTCATTCTGGAGTTGGTTCTGGCTCTAACTGTTGCACAGGGCCCGACCGGCTGAACCAACGTAGCCAACAGGGAGGATTTCTGCTGTCGCGTGTCTGGTTAGCATGGGGGGGGGGGGGGCTTGAGACAGAAGTGAAGGGTTGGTAGGCGTGATCTGCCTGTTTTCTCTTGGCAGCTTCCACCCAGGAGACATGCAGACGGATGTTAGGACAGTGTTAACTGTGATGGGACGAGCTGAGGAGGCGTAACTCCTCCTCCGCCCGTGCATCCGTCCTTTGGTCGGCTGCGCCCAGCTATCGGAGTGTTTCATTAGACAGCAGGACAGCAGAGCAGACGAGAGCGGAGGCCTGCAGCATAACGATACAAGGCCCTCAGACTCTGACACAATCGTTTCCTCCCTGGCTTTGTCTTCCTCCTCTCCCTCGCTCCCTCTCTTTCCCCGATGAGGCTGTCATGTCAGGAGATCGGCTGATCCATCTCTCGCTCTCTCCTCCCTCCATTAAACTATTATTACTCAATCTCACCCTCTCACCCAGGCACTCAGGCTGCGTTGAGTCTAATTCACAGAATTACAATCCATGAATTTATAGAAGAATATGATATGGAGAGAACGGTAATAACAACCTCACTCAGTGTTTCCGCTTTAATGGATCCTTCTTTTTTCATCCTCCACTGCCTGAAAGATAAAAATCCCTCCTCCAAAGCTTTCTGAAGGAGGTCTGGTGAACGTGTGCATTCTGCAGGACAATTAGAGATGACAATGAGAGGAAACAAACAACTTTAACAGCCCAGATCAAAAACCACAAATATCCTCATTTGGGGTTCATAATTAATTATTCAAACTTAATCTAATTTAGTTTCATCTGCACGCTGATGCCCTTCTCTCCCGCAGCTGTTGTAATCCAGACAGACTCTGGTAAATACATTAATCACCGTGTCGAAGCAAACGGGATTAAATGGAGCTTTGGTTTGTGTCTGTGGGATTAGCGTGATATAGAAACATCAGTAAAGTAACAGTGAACAAAGCACGTCACCCGTCAGTACCCAGGACTTCCCTCAGCCATTGTCCATGAAGAAGTCCTGCCTGATGCCTTTTCCTTTTCAATTAATGACACTTTGACTTAACGATTCACTGAAAAGTGGTTAGAACAAAAGCGCTAATGGCAACGTTAGCGCGCCTACGTGTAGCCCGACAATCTTGGTGATGTTTAATGGCGTTTGGGAACAAAACGCGACCCGGCCCTTCTGCGTCCCTGGAGCACGGAGCCTAACCGTAACCCTCCGCCACCGAGAAAGGGCAGGTGTGCGAGGACGGAGCGACGATCTGCTGCAAAGAGCAGAGAGGAGACCATTTTAGCCTCCTTCACCTTCGCTCTGCTGCTCTAAAGTTTCCTCTAGCTCCGACTTTAATGAATGTTTTGTGAAGCAACGAGCGCTGCGGCTGAGCGCGGCCCGTCATGGCTGATGAGGAACAAACGAAAAAGCGCAGAAAAAAAAGCGCATTGGCCTTTTTTTTTTGGTATTCTCATCTGTCTAATAGCTATGGGTGATTTTTCTCTACTCAAAAGGGTTTTTGCGAGCATAATCTCTGAAATTTGTCCCTTGAATGCGGCGTGACCTGCTGGTAATGACAATAAAAACAGGCACCAAACCAATCGTGAAGCCTTTTTTTTGCCGGTTCTACACTCCCTCATATGAAGGTGATGGGTTCAGACCCAACTGGGACCCAGCTTCCCTCCGTCGTTCATCAGAAGAGCTTTCTTTCACCAACTATGCTGCACAAACAGCGACATTTCCACTCTGGCAGATTCTGCTGGACTGACCTGATCTCATGAATGAGCAGAACTTCTGGACAGGCAGCGAAAACGGACTTTTTCCCTCCGAAACGTCGGATTCGTTGATCTAAACACCTGACAAATATTGAGACGCGCATCGATGCAAACCGAGAACACGGCATCATCATCATCCAGGTTCTTCGCTGTTTCTACTGTGACTTCATATCAGCCAGTGTGTGTTACATCGCAGCAGATAGCCACGTTGCCATGACAACCATCTACGCTCCCTTAAGAGGTTCTCTCTGCAGTGTAAAAGCAGGCATACAAAGAGCAGAGCTGCAGTCAGGAGGGTGGGGACCAGGCGGAGGAAGATCAGAGATGAGGAGGAGGAGGAGGAGGATTCTGACATGAGGTCGCTATGTCCGAAAAAACACTTTTAAAAACGCTCAAGCCACAGATCTGCATCAGAGATTAACCTACAAGCTGACTCCTGTGACCTTGGAACGCTCGACGTCTCCCAGGAAGAACTTTGTGGTGGAACAACAACCCAGGTCGGTCTTTTAAAGGGCCCGCGGCCTCACGTTCCACAAAGTCCTCACGCTCCACTGAGCCGCCCGCCAAAGACTTTTAAACAGGCCTGACGTCAGCTGATAGACGGTCCCCGTACGCTAGCGATGACGCGTCGGAACGTGCGTCGCAATCAATCTCCTCAACGAGGACCGCCTCTTGAAGGTCCGTCCCTGCGTCTGGAACGAATGGAGACGCCGGGCGTTCGCAGCCATTAAACACAGGAAAAATTAAACAGCAGCATTTAATTGGTTATTTAATGGTAATCCTGCTTTGGGCACTAACGAGGCATCTGTGTATGTGTGTGTGTGTGTGCGCACACACTTGTTCAGCCTGCTCTCTGCGCACTTCATCACGCTGAGCCGGAACATATTGCAGTTCATCGACAAAAGCCAGAAGGAGGAAACAAATTCAGGCTTAAATTCTCTAATCGTTACAAAGCAGCCGACTGAAGCAGCCTTCCAGAGAGAGCGCACGCACGTGTGCAAGTCGTGGGGGGGGCTAGGTGATTAATGCACCATGGGTTAGTGCATCCAGGAGCGCACATGTGCGTTTTTAGTTTGGTTTTTGGGGGGGAGGGGGGCACTGCAGAGGCTGGACCAGAGCTGGGATGCTCTACCCCTCAACAGAAGTCTGTGGTCTTCATTTACCCAGAATGCATTGCCTCGTCGTGTTGCGCGGCCACAGGTGAGAGCGGGGCCTGCTCTGCCTCCTGGGAGGCGGTGGGCAGTGAGGTGCCGGCTGATGGCTGCTTCAACAGAGGGGGGAGAAGGCTACAATTGCAGGCTGCCTTTGATGGAGCCTTTGAAATTGGACAGCCTCCATCGCACCGCTGTGACATAATCGCTCTTCAAATGCAGCAGCCACTCAGACGGAAGACAGACTTTGGTTTCATTTTTCCGCAGCAGGAGGAGGATGGGAGTGCATCC
>BJFM01002346.1:0-12329 GCA_016586285.1 Arothron firmamentum | reverse complement strand
ACGTCAATGGTGGGAACTGATGGAAAATATGTGCAATATTCCTCCATTATTAACCTTCCAGGAGGAAGGAGACGCAGAGGAGAGGCTGTGTAGTCAATAAAAACAGGGAAATGCCTGCTTTCCAGCATCGTACGGCAATAAATTGTTATGCCACTTATAATCATGGCTGCTGTAACAGAGCTGTAAAGCTGGAGGAGCCTGAGGTTCCTCCAGCCACAGTGGTTTTTATTTTTCCTGTTGCGGGTCTGACAGCAGTCGGGTGCTTTACTGAAGGAATCCGTCACCTTTTCATATGAAGGCCCCTCGCCTGTCAGGAGCGCGACGGCCTTCTGAGGCAGAGCGACTGCTGTCAAGCGCGTTCACGTTTACAGCTGGTTTTGGACTCTAAAGTTTAATATTAGTGCTTTTGAGCATGAACGCAGGTCTCAGCCTTCACAGGAACCCGCGTGGCCGAGTAACGACCACGGCGGCGGCGGCAAATGCGCGTGGACGTAGGTGACGTCCCGCAGAAGCGATGGGAGTGGATGTGCGGAGGCAGCTGCACGCTGAGGCTGCCGTCTGACTGACTATCAGCAGCTCAGCAGGGGGGCGAGATGCTTCCTTTGTGCGCAGTGATGTGCAAGAAGAGGACGTTGGAGGGTTAGGAGCAGCTGTTTTCAGGATGATTATACTGTTCTACTGCATTACACAAGCCTGGATCAGCACAAATCTGCCCCCCATACGAGTACGTATCGAAGAAGACAACATCTGGATAAACGCTCACGCTGATCCACAGACAGGTGGAGCCCTAAAGATGGACTCCATTTTTCTGTGTTTCCCCAAAGTTCATGGCGATAAAACAAATATAAGATGTTTCCTCACTCAGACGCGACAAAAATCCAGAAAAGAAGAGCTGGAAGACGAGCCGGAGATCAGCGTGATGACGGCGGTTCTGCCAGACCCAGCGGTGACCCAAGGACGTCTGATGTCAGCTTTACCATTCAGACACCAGAGATGACATCACAGCGCATCAGCAAAACACACAGAGTACACACACACACACACACACACACACACACACACACACACACAATCAGTTAGACCTCAACTGAATTTAAACCTACGCAAAAGCAGAAACAGGACAGGATGGAGGGAAAAAGAGAGAGAAAAGAGATCAGAGCTACTACACACACACACACACACACACACACACAAAGCAAATTCAGAAGGCATGGTTAAAGGAGTGATGGTGTGCGGACTGGTGGTGACAGGCTGGCTGACAAGGCAGCTAATCAATACTGATCGATCGGTCTGACTCAGCCAGTCGATGGCTGCCACGACTTTAGTTTCACACACACACACACACACACACACACACACACACACTCACACACTCACACACACACACACACACACACACACACACACACACACACACACACACACACACACACTCAACAGCTCAATTAGAAGCCATACTGAGGAAAACGATAGCTTGCATAAATTTCCTGTGAGGAAAATGACTCCGTTTCCCAGGAGCCCTCTGGACAGAGCTCATCCTAATTTGAGTATTTAAAATATAAAATCGAGTTACAGTTTAATTCCAATGTGTTTAATCAGAATAAGTGGAAATGACTTTAAAAAAGCCTTAACTCCAGTTATGAGCGGTCAGGTGTGGGAAAACATCTACTCTTTCAGGTGCTCGTGTCCGTTCGTGCTGAGGTTAATAAATGAGAACACAGCGGATCCATCCAGAGGAGACATTTCACCAGCTGCATTAAAGCTGCTGCCGGCTGAGGCGGTTCTTTAGAGTGTATCATCTGCGGCTGGAATGCTGGGCCTTGAACACGGCTCTCTGTAATCTGCCTCTCCTCTATCTCGCCTTCTCACCACTGAAGTGGATTTAAGAGGGTGAAATCAATGAGACATCAGAGCTGCGCTCACCGAGCCCAGAACCGGCTCTGGAGTGTTTCCGCGCGTCAGAACCTCCCCTGATTCTTGTCGGTGCGTAAAACGAAACTAATTATTCCGGAGGAGAAAACACCTGCGCACAATATTGACAGGATTTTGAGGAGGACGGGGAGCCGAACCGGCCGCCTCGGCTCCGCCGGCGCCGGCGCCGGCGTCATCTGGAGGCGGAGCAGCGCCGCCGAGCGAGGCGCTGCCGGCGCTAAAGCCGCTTAGCCTCACTGTCATTGCGCGTTCTTGTCCAAGCACCGGGGTGCTCCACAGCTCAGGTTCCGCATCAGCAGATTACCCACAATACACCAAGGGGATTTCCTGGCCTCAGAGGCTTTTCTGCTGGTTTGTGCTGCTTCATACATTCAGCGTAAACAGAAGAAAACCCGAGGATCTTCCTGTTTTTAGCGGCTAACTCGCTGGACCTGCGGCGCCTGAGGACGGCCAGGATGCTTCTGAGTGCAGCTAAATCTAAACTTCAGCCAGAATTAACGTCATTTAGGCTGATAGACGGCTAACAGAAGTGTAGTTAACCAGCAGAAGGTCCACCAAAGCTGTATTTTAGATTTAGAATGGCTCTTCTGGGCTTAATCCTGGTTTTACAACCTGAGGAAACGGTGAAAATGTTTTAAATAAAGTCATTATTACCGTTAAACGCAAATAAAATGTCAAAAATGAACAAATGAGGACATGTAGATCCTTACACTCTGTCCGTATTTATTATTTTAGAGTTTGGGCTCAAGTAAATTTCAGTTTGAGCTGTCAACAATGACATCACAAAGGGAATAAATAAATGGAAGGGTGGAGGTGTGAGCTGCCCCACGTCTGTTCTTTAAAGCTGGAAAACTCTCCTGCTGGAGCAGAAAACTGGAGATAAAAGCTGACGCTGACAGAGGGGGGTTATTACCAAAAAAATCTCTTATTCCCACGACAATTGGAAACAAAGTCAACAAAACGCAGCCATCCCACATTTGTGGAGAGCCGTGAGCAGGACCGTGAGGTTTCCCAGTTTAATATCTGCGGCATTCTTTAGCAGGAGGAACCAGGACGTCCAGAGCTGGACGCTTTATCTTGGACACCAGCGCTGAACTTGGTCCACAGCCTCTAATGGAGACATGAGCAGGCGCTGGTGACGGATGCCGGCGGTCGGGCCGGCCCGGGCCCCCGTCGTCTCCCTGCATCTGCTGCCAGGCTGTGCCGCTCCATCACCGAAGCAGGTAATCAAATGAAGGAGCCCGACGGGGGGAAAGGAAAGCGCCGCAGCCTCGCCGTTAGCGGGGGATCCTTTTTTTCCGCTCCAGCGTTTTAGAAGGAGGAGGATGCGCGGCGTGGGAGGCACCGCGGCGAGTAAAGTGATTAATGTCGAGCTGTGATTCACAGAAACAAACGCGCGCACGTTGACGCGGCTGATGGCTTCCACTGAAGGCTTGAGCGGTTCTGTTACTGATGGGAGCCCCAACAAAAGCAAATAATTCCTGACTCTGGATGCTTCTGCGTCCCTGGAACACGGGGCCTAACCGTAACCCTCCGCCACCGAGACAGGGAAGGTGTGCGAGGACGGAGCGACGATCTGCCATCTTCCTCTAGCTCCGACTTTAATGAATGTTTTGTGAAGCAACGAGCGCTGCGGCTGAGCGCGGCCCGTCATGGCTGACGAGGAAAAAACGAGTTCATCTGAAAGCGCAGTGGCCTTTTTTTTTTGGTATTCTCATCTATCTAATAGCGATGGGTGGTTTTTCTCTACTCAAAATGGTTTTTGCGAGCATAATCTCTGAAATTTGTCCCTTGAATGCAGCGTGACCTGCTGGTAATGACAACAAAAACAGGCACCAAACCAATCGTGAAGCCCTTTTTTTGCCGGTTCTGCACTCCTTCATATGAAGGTGATGGGTTCAGACCCAACTGGGACCCAGCTTCCCTCCGTCGTTCATCAGAAGAGCTTTCTTTCACATCTGCAGTCCCGTCCGGAACCACGGTCTGCGCCTGGATCTAATCCCTGCTGCCGTCGGGGAGCCGAGGCAGGAGGTTCCTCTGCTCCTCTGATGGTAGCAGAGCAGCCATGTGAAGCGGTTTATCCACTCGGCACAGTCGGGCTGACGCGCCGCCTCTCCACTCTGCATGTGGTAATTATCTCCCCTCTCAGCAGCTGGGGGCATCTCCCCCACCTCCCGTCCTCCAATCTCCCCCTAATCTCCTCTCCACTTCTCTCCCCTATCTTCCCATCTTCTGAGCTCCTCTCCTCACATCCTCCTTCAAACCAACGACAGCGACAGGATTCACCTCTGACGCTCACACAGCCTCAATAAAGCCGCTAACACACCACATAATAGTGTTTCCCTTCGCCATCGCAGGCGTTTAAAGCTCCTGGCGCCCTCCAGTCGGCCCGTCAAGAGGATAAAACCTCCTTTTTTCCCGACAAATAAGCCCGTTTTTTGGAGTTGGTTCCGCTTCTGCTGCTGAATTCGTGTCCACACCCACCAGACCTGCTCACACAGGCTCCAGCACCCTGGCAGCAGAAGGATGGATGGATGGATGGATGGATGGATGGATGGATGGATGGATGGATGGATGGATGGATGGTGGGTAATCTACTTTCAAGGCCAACCACGGCCCCAGCGTGGGCTTATCGACGCTGTCAGGCCTCCTCCAGCGGAGCATCTTCATCATTCTTCTCTGATCTGCAGGTTATCATCAGCCCACTGTGAAACTAACTGACCTGGAACCTTTCCTCAGACCCTGCTGGGAGGTCTCCAGAGACCTCCACACTGGTCATCTCCACCCTCACACTCGCTTTATTACTGCACTGCACACACCTTTTTATTTACTGGGCTTTTTTATCTTAACCACCTGAAAGAGAACACAAGCCTCTCTGACGCAAAACCCCTTTAATTTAAACAGCTCAACTAAAACACCAACAAAGAAGAAGTTCAAAGATGCCCACAAGATAAACGAACAATAAAAGTTGGTTCTTCCTCTCCGCCCACTGGTGTGATGGTGGATGATCTCCACGGCCGCGCCTCCTCCAGCAAGCTTTATTCATTTATTTATTGTCTTATTATTCATAAAATGCGACTCTCCAGAACGCTGGCAGAGCAGCAGCAGCGGCGGCGGCGAAGCCTCGGCAGCGTCACGCCTGGAGTTTTTACCTTCCCGCCAGATGATGCAGCCCTATCGCGTTATGCTGAGCGAGGAAACAGATAATCACATAACTGCCACACCCCCTGGTCTCTCTCTCTCACACACACACACACACACACACACACACACACACACACACACACACACACACACACACGTGCGCGCGCATGCTTCTTAGCCACCTTATGTTATCTCAGTAGCAGATAACAAAGGCGATCCAGAGCACCATGACACACGTACGCTAAAGCGCGTGCACACACACACACACACACACACACAGACGGGCAGGTTCCAGCGTTCTCCTCCATGAGAGGTGGAGCCACGGCCCGCTGTGCTCGCCACCAGCCGCTCCACCCATCCAGGACTTACTCACGTTGATGGTGAGTGCCAGAACAAACAAACAGTCAGCTGATTACTGCCCACAGCCGGCTCGCCCTGACTCACACGCTAACCTTTAATTATGCAGTGGACATCAAAGAGGACAAACGGATGCGTCCTTTCATCTTCTGCAGCTGCAGAAGTGCGAAAACACCATTTAGCAGATACAGCAGCAGGCTGGGTGGTTGTTAGCTGCTACAGCGCCGTGGTTCCACCACCTGGAGCCTGACGTCTGCTCCCAGGTCAGCTTGTTTGCTTTGTACTTCAATTATGATGAATTCACCCTGATTTTTGTCTCCAGAGAATTCTCTATCGCCATTTTTTTAGCAGCAAATTACGCTGCTGGACGTGACGTTTGTGTCACACAAGCAAAAACAAGTTTGGTACACTTTATTTTTGACATTTAACCAGACTGGAGTGTGTCAGAAACAGTAATAGTACTCACACACACTCACACACACACGGGGTTCCGAGCAGGTCTGTGATTTGGAGCCAGCCAACCTGGCCGGGCTCCTCCACATTTTCCACGAGCGCCTGTAGCTTTCGTTTCTATTTCCTGAATCGTGTACGAAGCGATTTTGTGTCACAGCAGCAAGCTCCTTATCTGCCCGCTGAGCATCTCTGCAGCGCCGAGGACGGCGCTCAGCCAAGAGCAGCTCTGCTCTGATGTTTCCATTCAATCCCTTATCAGACACAGAGGCTGTAATTTGTGCCGTTTGTCTATGAAAATGTGTTTTCTTCCACAATCTAAATTTGTTTTAGCACAGATTCAAGATTAATTAGGAGTCCATGTGTCACAGTGTGTGTGTGTGTGTGTGTGTGTGTGTGTGTGTGTGTGTGTGTGTCTGATAAGTTTCATTCTGGTGTTTTCCCCTTCAGATTTGTAGATCACAGCATCGGGCAAATTCCTCCACAGGTGAGATCTGACACAGCAGACGGGGACCCAAGCTAGAGTGTGTGTGTGTGTGTGTGTGTGTGCACCTGAAGTGACGTGTATCTCGGAGGGCGCGGTTGCTGGGGATGCGTTCGCTCTCCCTCTGGTTGAAGGCGTACAGGGTGTACGGGTCATCGCCAGGCTTCCAGCGCCGAGCGTTCAGGTAACTCCGCTCGTCGAAACGCTCCAACATGTCCTCCCACTCTGCATCCGAGATCTGTCCATCAAGAAGGAGGACAAAATACATCACTGCCATGTTTTTTGTCTGATTGGGGTGAATTTGGGGTCAGAAACACAACTCTGACTCGTTGGCTCTTGATCGCCCTCTGGTGGGCTGGAGCAGACACTCCTCCTCCCCCGTCGTTACGCCGCCGCCACCGCCATTTATTTCTGCTCAGTGCAACTTTAAAGATTAACTTTAAGGTAACTCATAAATGTGTCGTCTGTGGGACTGCACATTTGCTGACATTTCCTCTGCACCAGTCATCAGACGGACGTGAGATTTAGTCACAAATGACACATTCCGCGTTTGGACGGTGACCTGTCGTTATCAGACCGCGTGTGTTTGTGTGTGTGTGTGAGAGAGAGAGAGAAAGAGAGAGAGCATTTGCAGCAGAGACCTTTTAAAAAAGCATCAGGGGAGCTTTTAGATGTGATAGAAGCTAAAGGAGATTCAGAGTCGTATTAACTCTCTTCTCTTCTTTAAAAAGACGAATGTTGAACTTTTCTTCCTTTTTCTTCTCGTTTAGCTGAAAGTTTGGTTACTTTAACATTACTGCAGCCGTCCACCAGGGGGCCTCTGGTGTGTTTTGGCATACAACTGAATTAGCTCTCACTGGCAGATAAAACAAATGGGTTCACACTGATCAGAACACCAAGGCTGAAAATTAGCCAGATGGCTAAAACTAGCTAATTTAAAAACACCAATCATCACATCTGCTCTCTTTTAAATAAATAATGACCTTTTTTTTTTAATAAAACATGTGCATTTTGTTGTTAGGGGGAAAAAAGCAGCTGCATGAGCCTCTAATATCCTAATTAAAGAAAGTGCTGAGCGCACGCTTCAGGAAACGTCAGTCTTCATCCATGTTGAGGCTGCAGCTCGCAGGAAGAACCTTTTACAGTTATGCTGCGTTTTTAAAGTTATGCCTAATTAATATCTAACATATTACAGGTCAGAGTTTGCGCCGGGATAATGATCAGCCAGGCTGAAAAGAAAGAGAGATGCAGAAAACAACCAGAACTTCTCCACTTCCACTCCTCCTCATTATTCAGCCGTACGACTTGCTGATGCGACACATTGTCCAAATGGGGCCATTAGAGGACTCTGTGTGTGTGTGTGTGTGTGTGTGTGTGTGTGTGTGTGTGTGTGTGTGTGTGCTCACTCAGTTTCTATAACAATGTAGCATGAACCAGAAGAGGAATGATGGAAAAAAATGGAAAAGGGAAATAGAACAGAGCAAGGAGGAAAGATGTAGATGATGAAACAAATGTATAAAAAGAAAATGGAAGAAATGAAAAGAAAAACAGAAGCAGGATAGGGCACAGAATGATAAAGGAAAAACAAAAGAGGTGCCGCACCTCTGCTAGCTGCTGGAGGAGCTGCATGCAGACGTGCTACATTAGCTAACAATGAGGATCAAAATGGCGGAACTTCAAAAACACTTTTACCACAGTAAATCTTTCAATACAGCAGAGCGCTCCTGTCACAGAGAACATCTACGGTGCTGCAGTCAGCCCCGTCTGGAGCGAACGTTCTGCAGAGGAACCCTGCACCCCCACGCTGAGGAAACCCCTCCAGATCCTGCCGCCACCGAGGAAAATACAATATTGACATACATATATATAAAACAGCTGAAAATAATATATAAATAAAATGACTTCTGCAAGAGGTTGAAATTGAGTGATGGCAGAAGACAGAGGACAGGAAAGGACAGACAAATAAAGACAGACAAGATGAGAGACAAAACAAGACAAAGGGGAGGGAGGTGTGATTAAAGTTGTTGCAGAAAAACACACACACACACACACACACACACACACACACACACACACACACACACACACACACACACACACACACACACACACACACACACACACACACACACAGCTTGTCTTCCTAATGCACCGTGGCATCCTCTCAATGCCTCTACCAGGCCCTGAACATGAACACAGACATTCAATTAAACAAACCCGAGGCATGAAGCACTGGACAAACACTGGAAGTGTGTGTGTGTGTGTGTGTGTGTGTGTGTGTGTGTGTGTGTGTGTGTGTGTGTGTGTTCTTGTACTTGCTACATACAGAGTACCAAAATCTGCATTTTGCTGGCTGGTCCTCACAGCTTCATAGAACTGTTAAGACTTGGTTTTACACCCTTTTAGGCGTGTGTGTGTGTGTGTGTGTGTGTGTGTGTGTGTGTGTGTGTGTGTGTGTGTGTGTGTGTGTGTGTGTGTGTGTTCTTGTACTTGCTACATACAGAGTACCAAAATCTGCATTTTGCTGGCTGGTCCTCACAGCTTCATAGAACTGTTAAGACTTGGTTTTACACCCTTTTAGGCGTGTGTGTGTGTGTGTGTGTGTGTGTGTGTGTGTGTGTGTATTAACCAAGCCACCAAGGAACCGATTAATTAATCCAGATGAAACAGACTGATATGTATTTTGAATAAGAAAGCCTGAAGCCTGCAAGCATTCACAGTCTCTCTATCGCTCTCTTAGGCACACACACACACGCACACACGCGCGCACACACTCGCACACACGCACACACACACTTATTGCTTTGATCAGTTATAGGTGTCACTTTAATGAAAACAGTGAAACTACGGCATGAGCGTTGACCTTCTAGCTTTGCTAACGCGTTAGCGCCGCCGCCTCCCCAGCAGAAAGCTGCGGGTTTGATTCCCAGCTGGGGGGCTGTTTTATGGCGTCTACTGAGATTCCTCCAGTTTCCTCCTGCAGTCCAAACGGGCGGAGGTGTAGGACAGTCATCAGCACCTAATCCAGCCTCCTGCTGGCTTCTTAAAGTTGGGCTCCATTAGCAACAGCGTGCAGCCGCACAAAAACAAACATTACAAATCAAGTTTTCAATTTAGCGCCGCTGTTATTTCAGATAAAAACTTCCGCTGTGCTGTTGCTGGGTTTCTCAGCGCCTCTTAACCTCAATCTGTGACCCGACCAGATGATGAATTACCCATCATACCCCTGGAATAAATCATACATGAAGTGTGAGAGTGTGTGTGTGTGTTCTTGTACTTGCTGCATACTGAGCACCAAAATGTTCATTCTACTAGCAAAGTGAGGACCTGATTGAGGGTGGAGGGAAAGTCCTCACAAAGATAGAAGTACAAGGATGTGTGCCAGCGTCTTCACTACTGTGTAAAAGTGCGGTGTCAGCAGAACAGCGTGTTTCTCCAGGTTGGATTAAACTGATGTTCTTTTTCCTTCTGCACCTTCAGACGCCGACACTTAAAGAGCATTATTTATACTGTAAATAAGAACAGAGAGAAAAGGCTGATTATCTTCTAAATTTGTCATATTTAGTAACAGCACGCTGTAGTTGTAAGAATGCAAACCCATGAATATGCATTGAAGGCTGCAGATTAAGCATTTCATGCTGCAAAGTCTGACTCTGAAATCTGTAATTTCAATAATAAACAAAAGGAAAAGATTAAAAGAAATTCAACTAACAGAGATAAAAGGCAGAACCCCAGAAGGCTGATTATTCAGGGTGAAGAAAGAAAACAAAAACATGGGCAAAAAAAAAAGCATCAAATCTGGGATTATTTGCAGTTCAGATGCTGCATAAATCAGCCATGTGCTCCGCGCTCCGCAGACCTCATTTACAGAGGCTCTTTCATAATCCCGTTATCGCAACGCTGCCAATTAGTTTTTGTGCCACGAGGAGGTATCAAAGTTTCCTTATCGCGGGTCGCGGCTAACTATCTCGTTACCCCGAGAAAGCGGAAGCTGTTTTGTCAGATTGTGACTTCAGATGTGCGGATTGGCATCGGAGCGGCGGCCGTGCAGCTCTGCTGGCGGAGGAGACGTCCCAGGAAGCGCCCATCAATGCGCCGTCTCCCCTCTAATCAGGGAGCCGCCACATAAAGTGTGACTGATCACATTCAAAGCTGCCTGGAACCAACGCGCCGACTTTAGATCAGGAGATTAATAAACTTTGATGATGAGGAAATTGATTGATTTTTTTTTTTTTTTTTTTAAATCATCGCAAAGTGATAATTAATTTGTGATAATTCATGCAAGCGCTGATAAGGAGTCATTTAAGGGTGGAGAGGAAATAAAGCTGCTGCACAAGTTTATTTTAGACGCAGTGGGAAACTTTTAAAACACGAGCAGCTGTTAGCAACAGCTAGCGGCTAACTCAAAGGACAAGCAGAAAAGGCTGCAGAGGCAACACGAGGCGGTGAGGTTGTCGACCGTGTGACAACAGCGGCAACGCCCGTCTGCAGGTAAAAGTTGCACAAGTCTTGCACAAAGCGAAAAAAAGCACACTTTGTTGGCACTTTTTTAGTTCGCGCCCTACAAAATGGCTGCCAGTACGCCTCAAAAACAACAATGAGGCAACACGCAGCAACGCCCGTCATGGCCGACAACTTGTCTCCATCGTAACCATGGTAACGACCATTTACTGTTTTCTTCGGTTACCAAATCCAGTTTTCCCAAAACCCTCCTAAACTACGCACATGATTACGTCTAGAGTGGCTAATGTTAGCTTAGTTAAACAGCTCCTGCAGTTTCACTGTTAGCGTCCCAGCATCAAACCACTTTAATCGACTCTCCTGGATTAGCTCGCGTTAGCCTTTCATACCGGTAGCATTCATCTGCTCCCAAAATTGTCCCTCTTATCCTTCATCCCTTCCTACACACACCTGCCCTCCTCATCCTCCCCTCCTCATCCTCCCCTCCTCCAAGTAGCTGCTGTTTGTTTGAAGTCAGAGCTTATTGAGCTCGGGTCTGGAGAGAGCACTGTCACGTCAATACATGAGACACACACACACACACACACACACACACACACACACAGTTCAGTCATCAATTAAGGCTGTGTGTAGATCTCAGCCTGCAGCAGTGGTGCCTGCTTGGTTTCTACATTGTTTTCTGTTCCAGCTCATACATCTCTGTCTAGGACGGACACACACACACACACACACACACACACACACACACACAAATGCAGAGCTACACACGATTAGCTTTGTCCCCCGCAGCAAAGGATGTTTCTCCAAAACCTTTCCAGGAAAATAAGCAACTTTATTAGCATCGGAGGCCTCAGGTGGGGGTCTGGATTTGGGGGTTTTCCGTCTTAAAGATTCTGCTTTGAATACATTTCCACTCCTGAAGGGGAAAATGGCGGGAAGGACTTGATGAAAACATGGAGGGCACATTTCTGCCTTATTAACACGGAGCTGATGAGCACCTGAAATCCTGCCAGCGGGAAATCATTAAAGATATTTAAATGGACATTAAATGGGAAAAGTGGAGCAAAGCGGCTGCAGCTAAAGACGCTGCGCTGGGCCTGGTGGTTCTGGTCATGGTGAGGAGACAAGCTGAGGCCCACCTTCACTGGGAGGAACACACAAGAAGCAGGGAACCCACAAACCGACGCACGGTTCTGATGAATCACATCCAGCCAGGACCTGGACCCCTCAGGGGAGGCGCCTGTTTGGTGGCGCCGCACACCTGTGCCCCCTCTGGAACGGCGAGGGCAACACTCAGCACCTGGGGTCACATGACCGCAGGTGCAGGCGCCCACAAACCTGGACGCCACACATGCAGAAAGAGACCCTCGCAAAGGCCAGGCAGGGGTGAACGTGTAGACAGGGAGAGAGAGAGAGAGAGGGAGAGAGAGAGGGAGAGAGAGGGAGAGAGAGGGAGGGAGGGAGAGGGAGAGAGAGAGGGAGGGAGAGAGAGGGAGGGAGG
>BJFM01002345.1:45748-56184 GCA_016586285.1 Arothron firmamentum | reverse complement strand
GGGGGGGGGGGGGGGGGGTGCTGGAGACCCTGTGGCTTCACAGGACACTTTCCTGTTTACTTCAGTTTCATTTTCCATTTCAAACATTTCTTTTGTTCACTTGTGTGTTTCCAGATAATCCATTCTGTCATTTCAGCATGACTGTTCAACGACACGGGGGAAAGGTGGAAATGTTTAGACGTGTGTATATTCCCGGTTGTGTTGAAGCCGCTAATGTTAGCCTTAGCAGTAGCCACCATCACTGTTTCGCCTGCAGGTAACTGTTCTGTTTTGTTTTCTCAGCACTTGTTTATTTCTGCTGCATGTTATTGCCTGGTATTTGGACTTAAATCTAATTACACACACCTCTGATTGGATCTCAGCCCCTGATTAGACATTTTCGGAACGAGTTATCCAGCTAGCGGACGGATATGGGCTAAATTCCTTTATTTTATTTTATCTTTTTTTAGTTTTCTTATATGCTCTTTGCCTTGCAGGCTGGTACAGAGTGGTTTTCCTACAACCAGAGATGGTGGAGGTTGAATGACACGAACTATCACCATCTATGTACCTGCTATTAAGTGCTGATAAACTCTAATTTCTTCTAATATTAAGCTATGATCAGCTAATATTGTGAAGCTAGTGGGAGGTTTGGAATCCCTCACCCTTTTTTGAGCTGTAATTCTATTTATATTGGGTCCCCTGCACCCTGTCGACATAAATTCTGCTCCATTTCCATATTGTAAATCATTTGCGAGGATTAGATCCCGGGGATGAACTCAGAAGCAGAGAGAAGGATCTTTGTTGTTGTGATGGCTGTATTTGTTTGTGTCTGACAAGCTAGTGGTGGTGATATTAGCGGCGCGGTGTTTTCCCGACTGTTCTGAATACGTTTTAATTGGGAGGAGAATGCGTAATGTCACCAGCGTTGGCTTTGAAGGAAACCTCTTTCAGAGGCGCGGGCAGCCTTCCAGGAGGGGGGAGAATGTGTCTGTTTCACCAACCTCCTCCCATCTTTCAAAGAAAATCTGTGTCGGATCAAAGACGCGCGATAGCAGCGATGGGAAGTTTAACTGCGAGTCTGGGAAGTGGCTTCTTTTAAACTAGTGCAGCCTAAAGAAGGAAAACACAAAAGCCTTTTGATTCGTCCCAATCAGCCGCTGACGCAGGAGAGACTCCTGATGAAAGAGTGATCTCCTCCGCCAGCCTCTCCCGTCGTCCCCGTCCGAAGTCAGACAGTGACGGGCCGCACGCACGCGCCGCTGACAGCGCGTGTGTTATTCATAGGCGCTCATGTGATTAGCGCGCGCTCCCACATTCATTAGCGACTCGAAGAAGTAATCACTGATTTGTGAGCTCGAGGAACAGCGGTGCGGAAGCGGTGGCACATCTGCTCAGCTCGTTGGCGCCAAGATGGACGGCCTCTTCCTCCCGGTGTGCAAAGAAATTTGGCAAAAGGAATCCGTAAAAGGCGATAAATCATTCAGCACGGCTATAACGACACGCGACGTCACGACAGCAATTCAGCGCTCGCAAATCACGACCATCAGGCTAATTTTTAGTCCCTTTTTTGTTTGTTTTTTTTGTGCTCTGCTTGAGCCCTTTGTTGCTAACCGACACTATGTTTGAATATTCTGCACATTGTTGTAATTTCATCGCGCTCCCGATTCCGTGACTTTGAAGACGGGGCCCGAGCGCTTGGCCTCACCTGTCGCCGGCGCTCTCCTTCATTTGTCTACGAAATAGCTTGTTTGCGGAGGCGCCGAACGTTGCATCTCCCCCATTTGTATGCGAATCACAGCTACACAAATAAAGCCGGCAAAAGAATTTCCCTAATGTTTGCTGCAGCAAAATCACATCCACCTTTATTTATGCTGCTGTCTACACCTGAAGACATAATTCCAGCCATAATCTCTCCCAGGCGCTCCGGCCCGCTTTAGATTGAGGATTTCATCATGCCGTGAGTTGTGAGAGGGAGGAATATGAATTACTGTCATTACTGTTGCTGCTGATAGGAATTCTTTTTTATTATAAACAGCCTGGAAGACAACAAGGGAAAATTAATAAGCTGTGCGGGCTTCATGTGTCAGACAACTGAAAACAGCATCTTTGGAATAATTGTGAGTATGCGGCTTGTGTTTATTTTTATAAATCTCCTAACGTCAGGATGGAAGCCACGCAGCCCTCGAATGTCTCTTGAAATGGCTTTTATTAAAGATATTTGCCTGCTTTCAGTATAAATCCAAAAGTTTCTCACTTTTAGAGGGAAAAGCGGGGGAAACCGCTTCACGGGTGGAGGCCCTCGAACATGAATATTTAATGGTCGCATTTAAACCAGACTCATAAAACCCGAGAGGATGTGGCTGGAGAGAGCGCAGCCAGGAGTCTGCAGAGCGGGGCTGCTTTGTTTCCTGACAGTCGCGGAAGTGCTCCTCCGGCGGCGATGAATCGACTGCATCGCGGCTAATTTAAAGCTGGGGGGTCACGGTCAGCGATGACGATGCGTTGCCTTGGTGGGAATGAACACGTGTCTGCCGTGAACAGAAAGTTTGCAAATGCACGCTTCTACCCATCCGTGCCTTCTAGTTGAATCCCAATAGGAAAATCAGACAAGCGGGGTCTCTTTAGTATGCCAACTCTTCCTGTTCTTGTCATGCATTTTTAAAATTCTGATCAGCCCTCCGCCGATCCAGATGGAGCAGACAGACACTGAGCTGATTGTTAAGTTTTTATAAAGCTCGGTGTTTTCTGCTCAACGCGGCTGTTTTCTTGTGTGCGAGCTTTACTCCTCTGAGGTGATCATCCCTCATCCGCTATCGAATCCCGATAAATGGACTCATAAATTGCAATCACTTAACCAAGGGCCCAACTGTTACGTTTCATATGACTTTGGGGAAAAGGTCAACCGTCGCTGGCTCGCGTTCCAGCTGCCCCAGATAATTCCGCTGCTTTTTTTTTTTTTTATGAGGTTTTTTTTTTAAGCTCCGGAAAAAATCTGGGGAAACTGTAGCGCGCTCAACGGCGGCGGCGCAGGATCCGCTGTGGTCACTGTTTCTGTTTTCTGTCCTCAGATATCCTTAATGCAGTGTTTAAAGTGTGTGCGTGTGTGTGTGTGTGTGTGTGTGTGTGTGTGTGTGTGTGTGTGTGTGTGTGTGTGTGTGTGGTTGGCTGCTTGCTGATAAACCTCAGTGGATGCCCTGAAGGGAAACAAACTGGAAGGCTCTCTCCTGTGAAAGGTCCAAAGTGCAGTTGTCCACTGCGCGCAGCAACAATGGAGCGCTTGTGCAAACGGAGGCATCAGTGGCTCTGGCAAGCCTGGCAGAGCAGCTTATCAGGAGGCAGAGGCGGGGGGGTGGTGGGGGGTGGGGGGCGGTTAGAGTGCATGTGTGGGGCTCTCAGTCACAGGCGGGCTCTGGGCTCGTGTGGGAGCTGCGTGGCTGCTCAGGCTGCGGAGACACAGCTGGGTGATGCTCCGCACCCGCCCCCACTTTGTGCTCACCCGTGATTGACACCTCAAATTGTTACTACAAGACTTGGTGTGCGTGGGTGTGTGTGTGTGTGTGTGTGGGATCATGCAGGAACACACCCTCCAAAGGTGTTTAAGAACCAAACACTTTTTACAACAAGAAGCTGCAATTTTGTCAAAAATCAAAGTTGTGAGTGTTCATGTTGACGACTAAATTCATCACCAAACATCCAGTTTGTATTATTATTGTTATTATTATTATTATTACTAATAGCTGTGTTGCTGCTACAGTTAAGACATTTGTTTGAAAAAAGATGCTACTCCTTGTGATGTGGCGGTGGAACCGTTAACGGGGGCAGATTTTTGCTCTTTATGAGGCCCGTCACTGTGCCTGTAGCCCGTAACACCCAGGGTGTGTTTACGTCCCCGTTAGTCCTCAGCGGGGGCTGTAGAGGGGGTCCCCAGCTCCACCTCTGAGCCACCATCGAGGACTGAGAGACTTAAAGGCCTTAGCGACAGTTAGCAGCTAAACGGAGACTAGAGATGGATGGAAGCTGCCTGATGTTCTGGGTTTACTGGGATGGGTGAGGTGGTTCTGGAAGGTTGCTGCTCATTTCCTCTCCGCTGTTTGATACCCACACTCAACTATTTTTGAACTTCTCTCTCTCTCTCCTGTCGTGCAGCAGCTCCGCGTCGGTTTGTTGGCGGCAGGTGTTTTTTTTTTTTTTTCCCGTCCTCAGATCTGTCTAAGGTGCAGGAATGCGCCGTGCGCTCGGCAGAGTTTACCCGCTTGCGAGGTAGTGTGTAGTGCTTTCACTGCATTTCCTCAGGGACACAACACTTTTTTAAAAAAGAAGAGGAAGACAGTCTCAAGGTGCCTGTGTTTGGCGTCAGATGTGACTCAGGGTTGGTAAATATTTAGAGAGCAAACATTTTGATACCAGCAGGGATTATAGTTGAGGGAAACATGTTTTTCTAGGAATGGAAATGTCAGCATATTGCGAGGCGTAATGCGAGATATTTCCACTTTCAGCGCAGCCGTTTAGCGACTCGAGCCTCATATTGAAAATGCTGCTGTTGATTTTTTTTAATCCTGCTCCTTTCGACGGCCCAGCGTCCACTGAAACTCTTGAATTTCTTCCTGTGACCGGGTAACCCATCGGCAGGGATCGCGACCGCCCGCAAACACGCAACATGTTTGTTCTGCTGCTTCACCTTGTTGGCTCAGTGGAGGGAAGGTGCCAAAGGTGGATGTTCAACACGTCAAGTGCTATCTGCCTTATTTACTTGGCTCCGTGAATATTCATGAGGCTCAATAGCGGTGTCAGCCTCCAGCCAGCCGTGCAGAGAGCAGCTTTCACACTCATCAAACGGGCTTGATCCTTCTCGCTTTGCGGCCATTTTCAGCAGCGCTTGTTGCTCCTCAAAGCGTTGTTATTCCCATTATTTGTTGCTACACGGCTCTTCAATTCACGGTGTTTCCAAATGTAATGACAACTTGGCTACATGTTGTAAAATTACCTGCGTTTATTTGAAACACAGCTAGCTAGCGCGTAGGCAGCGGCGGTTCTTCTGTTGGGCTCCAGCCTGGTGAACTCTCCTTTCAAGTGTTCCCATGATGCTTAAAATCATGTTCGATCATGTTTCTCTCTGGGAACGTTTGACGCTACCTGCGTGTGGTTTCACAGCGATGTTGCTTTTACCTTTGATCTTAGACATTCAAATACTGGTGAATATTTACAGCTGCTGGGAAAAACAAGCGCGCCATTTTAAACTGCTAAGCTAGCTGCTAGCTGCAGCATGCGCCTGCTGCGGTTGCTGATGGATACTCGTACTGAAGTCAGTTTAAAGTGAGGCTGTAGTGGCGACATTGTCCCTACACACGCTGTCAGCTGTTGTAGCTGCTTCCTCTCCTTGAACTCTCAATCATCACGTATGCGGCAAACTAGCAATCGGTAAGTGGTGCGCTATCACATGCTTTTTCACCAAGTGCCATCTACACGGATTGGATGAGGAGGGGCTTCATTCCGCATCGCATTCCATCACAGGGGGCGATGGTGACGCTTTGGGTTCCCTGTGGGCGAGCTCTCGTCCTGTTTTCCTTTGAAAGACGCTAACGTTTGAGTCTAAGAAGGTGGCGCTTTAGTCCAAAGCTGACACGCATGCGTGCTTGTCCTCGTGGCGAAGCCCATGTTCCGCACTCACGGCCACTTAGTCCCCCTAACACCTCAGGGGGAGTCGCTCTGACCTCTACAGGGATCTCCACCGCCTCTTTACTGGCACTTATGCGTTTCCTCTCTGCTCAGAGGAAACCGGGCCGAATTCCATGCGCATTACACGAGCTTTCGGGAGGCCCGGGCTGCCGCTCGGCCTCATCTGGCTGACTGTTGTTTGGAAGCAGCGCCAGCTGCGGTGCGCGCGGGGTCAGACTCCACTTAGCATGGCAGCAGAGACTGCAGTGGGTGTCTCATTAAATCCACGTTTCCTGTGCTAACACCAACGGCTCCTGTGCTTTATTGTGCGTGGCCTCGGATGACAGACATCCTCTTTCAGGGCTTGACACTGTCGACATGCTTAACGCTGGTTGCAGGGTGCTGATATAAGATATGATGGTGATGAACGTAGAATTAAGCTTTTCACTTAAGTAAAAAGGTGCAAAACTACAATGTTAAAACCGCATTGCTTCGGTGTGTGTGATAATTGTGTGTTTATTTCAGTTTTTCTGGTAAATAGGACAGAACCTGCAGTGATTACGATTGATGATTAGCATCTCCTATAGCTGTCGGTGTTCTGATTGAACCGTGTGCTAACATGTAAAACCCAGGGCTAGCTGTTGCATTTTTCACCTCATGAAAAGGCGTTGATGAAACATCATAAAATACTTTATGCTAGCCTGAAAGAGGTTAAGGTTTGCTACAATGAGAGGCAGAACACAAAAACCCTGAGCCGACATTAAGTCTTAATACAAAAGCATGACTGCAGCAGAGGGAATTTCATCCCTTGTCATCCTTCCTTCATTAGTATTGATTGCTTGGGCTAAATTGCCCTCTTCAATGGAGGTTCCATCAAATAATCCCTCGTTCTGTTTCCCAATTCCATCGTCAGGGCTACAGAACCATTTTATCAGGGGGGGCGTTTTGGAGCGTGTGACAGCAAGCTGAAACATTTCCAGCAGGAGTCAGACGACAAGGGGTGTTTTACCTCTTAATGAGACTGGGGGGAAGTTGACCTACCGCGTAATTGTGACAAACATAGCCGAGGGGGAGCCGAGCGTGGCCCTGCCCCCTTCTTTAAAAAAAAAAAGAAAAAGAGAGAGATTCTCGCTGCACCTGCGCTTTGTAAAGACATGAATATTTTCCCAGACAAAAAACAAAACAAAACAGGAATCCGCTGGAAGAATCCCCCCCGCGGTGCACGAATGTCACGGTCTGCTGTGCGGCGGCTGCTGGTTTGGCTCTGGAAAGGGGGCAGCTTGAGCCTGGTGATGAAATGGAAAAGTTCCAGCGCAGGAACACTTGCACTCAGAGGATAATTGGGGATTTTTGCCACCCAAAGAAGGCTCGCGTCACGTCAGCTCCCTGTCAGAGTTCGGTGATGCTCCTTGACTCTTTTCTGACGGGAACGCTGGAGAAGCAGCCGCTCGGGCGGAGGTATTTTAAGAAAGCGTAATCGTTTCAGTCAGATTTCAGCAAGATTTTACCTGCGAGGTGCATTTAGGGCACAGAAGCAGAGAACAGGAGTCACCACAAATAGGTTTTGGCATCCCATTGTTAATTTATGACACTTGAGTGTCATGCCATAAATGATTGACAGCTCACAGGTCGCTCCGCATCCCCACATTAGCGTAGCGCCGTTGACCGTTTTAAGAGCAGGTGTTGCGAGACCGGCGCGGGCCCGCTTTAATTAAGGAAGCGCTCCAGATCAGGGGCTCTTCAGGCACTCCGAGTCAGATTTGACACTGGAGGATCGGGATGTGTTCAGTGGAAAGCAAATGAATGATTGATAAGAGAAGCAAAGCCGCTTGAAGTTCTGCTCAAAGCACATTAATAATGAAGAAGACTGTGAACGCCTCGGTGGCGTATGGAAGACAAGAGATTTCATCACCTGCAGGATCTGCCCCCACTCTCATGTTTTAGTTTTCATGTTTTCTTTTACTTTTATATCCTGTAAGTCTCCATTTATTTGGTGTCTCGAATGTAGTATGGCTGATGTAGCTAATATCATTGAATTTCTGCTGCTGTCTGTTATGTGTGTTTTGGGACTCGTAAATCACGTCAGCACGTGTGCCTCCGCTTATTTTTACACTTACTGCTAATTAGGAATTGGCAGAAATCTATTCATAAAATCTTCCGCTGCTTCCTTCAAATTAGGTTGTTTATTTTATTTAGCCATCGTTGGCTAAAGGGCTAGGCTAATTTTAACTGCGCAAACTTTGGATTGTTTGGAGTTGAAGTTTGGAGTGATGAGCGCCAGAGGTGCCAGAATACATAAAAGATGCTGGAAAAGGAAAAAGGAAGATGAAGAAATGTTTTTTTGGCAGCGTCGGCGCTCTGCGGAGCTGCGTCTCCTGTCTGCAGCGAGTGCAGATCCTGCTGCTCTGCGTGTCTCTGTCATCCTGCCATTGTTCGGGCCAGAAATCAGCACAGACTTCCATTGTTCTCCACCCAGATCTGCTGCCGCTACAGGCTGCTCTGCCCAACATCTCTGCACTTTGTCATGTTTTCAAAATACGGTGTCATCCTTCGGCTATGATTAGAGGGTTGGGAGTTGAAACAACCCTGAATTCTTTAAACTGTCCACAATTACCACCTTTTTGGGGGGGGGGGTTCTTTTGGCCCTAAAAAGAAAATAAAATGGGCCGTGCCCGAGCTCATTCAAGCTAACAGGCCCGTGACAGTAAAGGAAGACATGCCTCAAAGGGGATCAAAGCAGCTCCCCCCACACAGAGTCTAAATGGAGCAACATGTTGACATGGTCCCAGTGGCAGGCTGCTGGAGGAGCAGAGTCGCTCCGGCTCGTGGGAAAGCGCTCAGGCTGAAAAGACGCCCCGACGTTTGTTTTCCAAACACTGTTTGTCTGGCTTCATTTTAAGGATCCTGTCGCGTTTTGTGGCTTTTCAGTTGTGCGGCTCTCCCGATGGAGGCTGACTCCTCTGATTGTGCTCCTTTCAAACAGTTTAGCTCTGTGCTCCGCTCCTCGGAACTGGCCCAAACGTGCATCCCACGGCTATGGCGGGCGCGGCGCGGCTCCTCGACAAGTAACCTTTAGTTCGGAAGCGAAAATGGTTTTTCTCAGCGAGGCGTTGGCTCCCCTCTGGCAATATTTTCTCCGTCGCCGTGGGCACGAAGTGCTCTCGCATGGAGCCAAGTGAATGATTGTGTTTGCATTAAATCCTGCAGAGGCGCGTTTGATGTTATTAACTCCCCAAGAAGAGAAATGCAATGCGGTGCATACTGTATAATGCTCTTTGGATGCACTCCGCTCGTGGAAAAAGTCTCAGATATATTTTTGTGGAGGATGATGGGTGGCATGTGCTCCAACCGCAGGAGATTCTGCTGAAAGAAAGAAATAAATAAAAAAGTTGAGCAACTCGCTGAACATGCTAAACAAAGTTCCGAGGCGCTTTGTGCATGACAAAGGCGAGGTCAGCCCTCATTCCTGGAGAACACTTAGCAAGAAAATGCTATCAGATGAGACTTTTCCAACGTGCACATGACTAAAGGCAAGCAGAAGCAGGAGGGAAACATTGTGCAATATATTAAAGATAAAAAAAACAAAACAAAACCCATTAAGAACCTCAGCCTCAGTTCTTATTTTAGAGGCGTGCTGTGTGTGTGTAGGGCTTTGGAGAGAGCACTGGTAGCTTTCCACAAGTCTTCTTCTGTGTCTGCTGGGTCTCCACCCACCTCTGTGTGTCTGCCAAATGCTTTGTGAGATAGTTGCTAAGTTAGCTGCTGGGTTTTTGTCAACACTCAGATGAAAGGAGCTCAGAATCAGCGCGGCTGAACTCTTGATTTGTCCGTGACTGATGCAGAAGAACATATGTAAGAACATATGATTTGGTGTGTTTAGTGGGACCTTTGGCTCCGGCAAGCAAGCAGACGTTCAGATCCCGGGCGTTTAGTTCGTCACATGATGAGGCCACAGATGAGAGTCACCTGTCTGTGGGAAGCCTTTCGCTCTCCAGGTCGGTTGTCGCCACCGCTATTAAGGCTAATAGATGTGATAAGCACAGTTAGCGGAATTCATGACCCGCGCGAGGGTGCGGGGAGATCATTTCCACTTGTGTGTTTTTCCTGCTGATGCGTTTAATTTCTGTCCTGTCCGGTGCCGCGGGAGCCTTGGCTGAAAAGAACGGTTACGTTCTGGCGTGAAAGCGCTGCAACAACAGTCGTACATTGTATGATACACACACACACACACACACACACACACACACACACACACACACACACACACGAAGAGACTGGAATCCATCCCATCTGCCCTGTCACTGGTTGTTTTATTATTGTGTATTTCACACAGCGTCGTATTTGGGAATCAGCTTCCTCGTTGACTGTACGATGAAATAACAAAAAGACACACTTTTCCTTCAATTAATGGAAATTAGAATTTTGAATCTTTACTCTTCTCTTGAACTAATTCCTGCTGTCTGCAAGTTCGCGCCTTGATTTTATCCCCATATTCTCCTTTACCCACCAGCGGCTACGCGTCCTCGCCCTTAACGGACACATTTTAGGCTCATTTAGCTACAGAGATGTTCGCTACATCTCCAGCGGGAACTGTGCAAACAAAAGCTGCTATTACGAGTCCGTGACCACCAGGTGGCAGCTGATCTCGAAACGCAACAATGGTAGAAAGCGTCACATGACCTGCCACTTGCTTCAAATGCAGCCACAGCATCAGAGGCGTGATCTCCTCCTTGTTTACATTCACTGCCAGGCTTCTTCTCCCAGTTAGCGCCAGCCTGATGCCTGTTTACCCCCCCCCC
>BJFM01002345.1:30654-43069 GCA_016586285.1 Arothron firmamentum | reverse complement strand
GGGGGGGGGGGGGGGGGGGGGGGGGGGGGCAACCCCTGTTTTCAGTAAACACGGGTGTTGAGCTGCAATCTGGGCTGGAATCCTTTCAACATGCATCAGGGCAGGAAGTGAAACTTGCTGCACTTCTGCCGGCTCAGCAGGATTCCAGAGACACTATTTCCAGCTGCCGCACAACGCTGAAGTACGCGTTCGGGGCAATTTATGGAACTTTTCAGTTCCTGCAGTCGTTCAAGTCTCGTTCAAGACACACAGCAAAAAGGTTATGGGCCCAGTTCCAGCTGTGGAGGCTGTCCAGGAACTCTGCTTTCCTCCCATCAGAAACCGTCTGATTGGACGCTGAGCCTGTTTCGCCTGTAGCCGTCATTGTTGACGTCGTCATGCCGACTGTGAGGCGTTTTCATACTCATCTTTGTTTTTATCTTTGGCTGTCCTTTGAAAAAAAAAAACAACCAAACAAAACAAACAGAAAAAGCAAGCGAGAGACAAGCATCTGCGTTGATCTCGCGTGTCTTGCGCGTATCAACAACAGGAAGCGGCGTCGGGGAAGAGAGGCGTCGTGATTTCTGCGCCGGGGAAGGTGAACCGGGGGTCAAATCTCCTGAAAATGTAATGCTGTCGTTCAAAGGAGAAATCGCTGTTTGTCTTTGCTCTGGCTGCTTCCTAAGAAGCGAAAGCTTTGGTTAAAAGAAAGCCATCACATCGCCGTCAAGGGCTGTGCACGTTTGCTGTTTTTACACTGAAGCCAAATCCTCTTAACCCAAAGAAAAAAAAAAAAAAGAAATCCTCCTCACACACACACTTCCCACCCATGTGCTGTCAAATCCCACTGTAGTTACCAGTTACAATGCAAATGTGGCCCACTGGGAAGCGGCTGGTTGGACGGATAGCCTGTGGCTCGAGAGCGGTTCCCACAGCGATGAGAGCGGGGCCAGGTGAGAGGCTCTCCCCGGGGGTCCCTTTCCTTCGCTATTGTCTTCGCTTGGAGGGTGGCGTCCAGCTCGCTCTCTGTGTCTGGCCCGCTGCTTTCATGGACACACACACACACACACACACACAGACGGTAAACCTTTCGCGCAGGCTGAGAAGGTCGGAGCATGTCTGGCTACGAAGGGGAGCCCGCCGCTGTGAGGGGCCAATTAAGCCCGGGACGGCCTCCGTGGTGGGATAAGAACGTGGTAAATGCGCCTCTGTGAATAGATACAGTGAGAACTCTTTCAGTTGTTGTTGTTGGCTGCATAATTTCAGCAGGTGTGCGTCGCTTCTTTAGCACATTTAGCTGCTAAAACATAGAAATCTGCTCCTTTAATTGGACTGAAGTGAAGAGGGCCACCAGTTTTTTTAAATATCAGCGTAATCATGGTGTTAGCATGATTTTGCTAACAGTATGTTAGCATGTTTTCGCTAACAGAGGAATAAGACTGGCTTCTGCCAGGAATGAATATGCACACAATATGAAGACAACAAGTTGTTTTATCGTGATATTAGAGTATATGTTGAAAATTGTGGTATTTAAACACATTTCCTACTTTTAGTCCTGACTTGAATACCGTTTATCATATTATGGCCTATTTCACGGCCTCACTGTCGATCTCAAAGCAGCATCACTGGATTCTCATCAACCCTGCTCCGTTTTACAGCTTTTTAAGAGTGAAAATTGTATTTTTTCCTTTGGTATTGCTGTTTAGAGCAAAGCGCCTTTAATTAGATAACATGCCTGTGTGCTTGAGATTTGCACTTTAACAGCAGTTCGTCAATTACTGCTTGTGGTTTCATACTGCCAGTCAGGCTTTGTCTGGGCGCCCCAGCCTCCTCCTCGCTGCAGAGCCGTGTTATTGTACTTAAACAAATCAATTCTGTTGCAGTTGAGCTTTTTTTTCCCCCTTTTTTTTTCCATCCCCCCGTCATTATGAACTGTTTGCAGTGCAGAGCACATTGATTTTTCACAGCCCTGGAAAAGCTGTTGATGAATAGCATAGAGGTGTCTGGGGAGAATCTGGCTTTAAAAAGGAGGCACCCAACATCAGCCCCCCCCCCCGCCCCCCCCTCTCTCCTGCTCCCCGCTCTGCCCTGACCCCTGGAGCCCCTGGTGCGCCTCCACTTTTTTCCCTTTTCAGAGAGCCGGACCTCCGATGGGGGTGAAATTCAGCAGGAAAACACTTCAAAACTGCATCTTCTGACGGAATGAAATAGTAACGAGTAAAATCCTATTGCTCCGGGTTTATCTTTGTTTACGTTGTGGGCATTTATGGACACATCAGCTGCCGCAGGGCTGGTCCGACTTGTGTTTGTGGGGGGGGAAAGTTTTGCGTGGACCATCAGGAAGCCTAATTTGCAATGTTGCTCATCTACGTGTGTGGTATCGGTGGCTCTTTTCTCCGGCGGCTCGCCTAAAGACGCGATAACCAAAACCATTAAGTGTGTTTATTTTGGGTACATTTAATATGCTGATGGAATGAGTCAGAGGATGGAGATTGCAGCTAAGGCTAACTGATATGTTCTTTGTTTATCTGGTTCCTCTCAGGGGCGAGGAGGCGAGGAGTGGAAGTGTTTCTCCTCCTGGTGTGTGAATGGGTGGGGGGGTTCTTGGCGGAGAATCAAGGATCGAAGTCAACACAGGTGAGAGCTCTCATTTTTCCACGTAATATGTTGTTGGGACCTACGGGGGTCCAGTCAGTCTCTGAGGAACTTTCTGTTTGACGTTCCAAACCAGAAATCTATGTTCTCAGAGAAACTTAGAGTGAACTTTCTTAGTAGTTTGTTACTGTTGCTTTGACCTGTTTACCTTGCTAACCAATTGGTAGCAATTTGACTCTTCCTGCAAGAAAACGCTCAGCACAATGCTAGCAGGTATGGCTAGCATGTCCGGCGTGAGCCTTTGTGTTTTGCACACCCAAAGTAAGAACTGCTGCATATACTAAATAATAGAATAAGATGAAAGAATATCGCTAGACCTTGGTTTAACGTTAGAGGGTTGCCTCAATCTTTCTTTTTTTTAAAATTCTGCCTGCATCCAAGTCCATATGCAAAAGGTCACGACAATCCTCCTCACCAACGGCTCAAAATACACCCCTGGATTCTTTCCAGTGAAAGAGAGAATTACTGTACGTCACGGAAAGTAGATGTAATTGGTTCATCAACTGTATTATACAGTTCAGCTATGGCCTTGTGGATTACAAATGGGGACATCCAGTACACACAAGCACACACACACACACACACACACACACAAAAGATGAGAGTTTTTAATCTTGATTAGAACAGTGCGAATGCCGAGAAATATGGAGCCCCGGCAAACATCTGGCCGCCACAGTACCGAGTGGGATAAACCGAGGTGATTATGGCGGAAATGTCAAGCAAGGTAGAAAGTAAGCAGAGGGTGGCTGACATGGCCGGGGCCGTGACATGAGCGCTTCACAGCCAGACCTCTCAAGACCTTTCGTTGTAAGGCTGCGTTTGGAGGGGGGGAAAGTAAGAACATGGCTGAGTTTGACAGAAGTCGCAACACAAAGCTAATATCGGAGAGGTCTGTTGATGTGCTCGATCTGGAGGTGTTGACTCGCTTTGATGGTGTCTGAAGCTAACCAGGTTGGTCTCTGTTCAGGCGTAATGAATAATTGCTTTCCTCTGTGAAATGTAAGGGGCACACACACATTCTTTCAAGTCGCAAAAGGAGAGGGGGGGGAAAAAGCCCTTCCTGTCAGTTGTCTCACTCCCTTTCTCTCCGTTCTTGCGAGATCTGGAACTGATAAGTTTGAGGCCTCTGGTAACTGAACAGGAAGGATAGAGGGCCTCGGCCTCGGCGCGCCTTCCTCTGCACACGTCTGCCTCCGCTGTGCAAAAGAAGCAGGCAGAGACTGTTGCTTTGTGATGTTTTCAAAAACGACCACTGTCACCTGCCGTTCACCTTCCATTCAGGCACAATCCCAGCTCTCATGTGCACCGAAATAGCAAGAGGTCACATTTAACCTAAACACACGCGATGTAGGTCTGAAACCAGAGCCAGCTAGCGTAAGTTTGTGTTTGCCGTTAACTTTGCCTTGGGACAGCCGACGTGCTAGAATCTTCGCTAACTGCAATTAGCAACAGGGAAATTAAAGACAAAATAAAACACGCCACGGAGGTGATGTGGACCAGACGCAGCGATCGGGGTTTGCCAAGACGCTCGTTTTGTTCCTCCGTCTATGTAACACAGAATTAACCTTTCCCCATAAAGCCAGTGTGCTGCTCGAGGTTCCGTTCTGGCGGTTGACTTCCAACACGGCCCAGACAGGCCAAGTTTTCTGAGGTATTTACTGCAGAATCAAACATGCAGACAACTATTTGGAATCTAAGCTGATGAAAAGCAGACTGCGCCAGGATGGTAAAAGCAAAAAAAAAAACACCTTTAAAGAAAAACGATGTGCAATCTGTCAACTTGTCTAGGCTAGGCTCTAGTTCTTATAAATAAAATGACATCTTATAGTTAAAACAGCTCTTTTTTTTATTTCCCCCCTCATTCATCTCCCCCTTTTTTCTTCCCTGTAGTAAAAGAAGAGTTAGGAGCCTCTTGCATATTTATTTCAAGGCTCAGATTGTGTCGGAGATGTTCCAGAATGGTATCCTTGCCCCGAAAAAGTCTGAGATAACGTTCCAGGGTGACAGTTGAATTATGAGCCCATTAGTCAGCCCTGAAGGAAAGAGGCGGGTGAACATGGCGTCCGTCAAAAAAAAACCCCATCTCTCTTTTTGCAGATAGCCTCCCCGTACACGCCACCCAGGAATCTCGGAGGTGCCTCCCACTGGTGTAGGAGCTGGAGGGTCAGGGTCAGGGAGCAGAGCGGAGCTATCCCCGTGCTCGGATGCTTTCGCATTTTTCGAGGAACGGAGCAACATAAGACAGGGGCAGAACTCGGTGTACCAGGCTAAAAATAGCCACGGCGTCAACCCTACTTTCCCATAGACGAATGTAAACACGCTCGCATGCTCGCGCATGGCCCAAGCACCGCCCTGCCTATCTGTCGATCGCGAACGGCCGTGACGGCCGGCGACATTCCAGGGCCTTCGTTGACTGACAGAGCGACTGCTGCCCTTGTGTGCTGGGGGGGGCAGATGTTCTCCACCGTCTGCTCCGGGGAGCCGGGCTTCCACACAGCAGAAGGAAGCCATTAGCCGTTAGCAGCACTTGGCTCTGGGATGAGCTCTCCTGCTCCACGGTGGCTCTGTTGAAGTTTGGAGCAGTTACATCACACTTGACTTTGTATACTGTAACAGCAAGAGCTATTTTTAAGACAGAGGAAAACGTGGATAAATAGCGCAGATGCTGTTTAGATGTGGCTGAGGTGCTCAGGTGACGGATTAACGCCGCGATGTCGTGTGTTTTCAGCGCTGTCAATTTCCCGACGCACATTTTCTACCATTTCATCCTTCCGGTTGAAAACAAATTGTAACAGTTAGGCTGGTATAAAGGACCAGCATGAACCCTTCGTCGTGTCCCTTGCACCAGTGTGGGGGGTGGGGGTCCCGCAGGGGGAATTCTGACCGGTGGAGTCTGGAGGAGGCTTTGCTGTCCCTGTTGGTTGGGTCTCTAGTCGGCAGCAACAGTTGCAGCCATCATGGGAACGTGATACGCATTCTCCCCCAAATATTTCAGCTCCAGACTTTTGCAGGTGAGAATTCTGTTTCCTCTTTCCAATAATGCATTAAAAAACATGATTTGATGAGTCAGTTTCAAAGTTTTATGGATCTTAACACAATTAAGGATCAATCTACTTAAGAAAAAAACTTTGAAAAATATAAAAACAGGAAGTTGCTTATACTTTCGTACTGTTTTCAGCTGTGTAATGAAGTGCTGTATATTAGCAAACCTGTCTGAGAATGCTAAAGAGCATCGGTTTTGAACTTATTGGTGAATTCTTTCGGATCAAAGGCGGGGATGAGGACGATAATACCGATGCTGATCCCACTGAAGAGGATGATTGAGTCATCAAAGCAAAACAGCTGTCTTATGTGCCGTGTCTCCCCTCCGCTAATGGCAGATGATGACAGTAGCAGAGTACAAGCGAGTGCAGCCGACAGCGGAGGCTGAGCTTCCTCGGGGAGGCGGGAAAATGGCTGAATCTGAGCAGAGCAGGGTGGCCATGAAACATTCATGCACCTGGGGACTCTTAGCATAAGCAGAGCGAGCTAAGCCAGTAATGAAGTACAGAGCAAAGCACTTTTAATGGTTCTTTTTGTCCTTTTATGAGATTAGCATTAGCCTGGCTTCTTATATAAACTGCATTAAAGAGAAATAATTGCATGTGGTGATTTAGTGAGCGGTGCTCCCACCATAATGGACTCCTTGATGCGGAGGCTTGTGGAAAATATTATTTATTTTCATTTTCGGACTGATCTAGTCGTGGGTATCTGCGAGATAATTGGTACCACAGGTGCACGGCTGGTTATAGCTCAGAGCCGGACGGCTCAGGAGTTATTCCCAGCCCTCGTCCGCTCGGCCTCCGACTGACAACAGAGCACCAAATGTGGGCATCCCTGCAAACCAGTTGTTCCCTCCTAAACTCGCCCTCAGAAAAGGCGAGAGGAGGAGCGCAGGAATGACGAGATGAAGAGCACAAGACAGGAAAAGTAATATTTAGACAGCTGCGCATGTCACGCCATCTATCCTTGTGAGTGGGAGAGGGGGCAGAAGTGGAGCGATATTTAGGCTGGGCCTCCGAGGGTCTGCAGTGTTGATGTCCGTGCACGCTCCAGGCTGTAAATCGCAACCTGGCGCAGTCTTCTACGATCTTCTGTAGGTCTAAACACGCCGGCCACATCTGCACTTTTTGTTGTTGTTTGTTTTGTTTTTTTCATTTCGCAAGATGTGTCAGGCCGATTGATCGGAGAATTGGGCGCGAGTCCGGTCGCGCCTCAGTCCTCCACCTCCGAGGACACCGATGGTTGTTGTGTGAGACGTTTGGTCACATGTTTGCGGTGCTGTGCTAGCCTGGCTCGGCGCCTGGAGGTGGTGGATGGCAGCTGACTGCTCTGATTCACTGGCCGCTCCGATCGTGTGCTGCGCGCCTCACAATGGACTGACTCACGGCGAGTCAACGCTGAGCTTGTTCGCTCTCCGTCTCCTCGCCGTCCTCATCGGATTTCTGTTTGACTCCTTTGTCGCCCATGTTCTGGCGGAGACAGCGCTCTCTTCTCATGATTGTGCATTTTTCATGTATTGTTCCCCCTTTTTTTTTCATTTCAGTGGGAATTTCTAGTTTCTCTCTGCTCTCTTTTTCCACCAGGTTTCTCATTATTGCGAACTCTCGGGCTGGTTTTCACCACCAGAATATGGACTCAGCCGTTCACCTGATGTGCTCGGGGTCACGCGGCCTACTTAAACCTGGAGCCTGCTGCAAACACCCGGCTGCATTTAGCTAAACATCCATAAGATTAGTGAGTTAGGTGGCATCTGATAGAGGTTTCACTGTTCCAGGATGGCAGCAATCAGAAGTCCAATATCACATACAAGTATTTGTCTCCATAAATAGAGCTCAAAGAAATGCTGACACCTCTACGCCCCCAAATATAGTCAGAGGCCGGAATTAAATCCCACTAATAGCATGAAATGCTAACAGCTACCAGACCGAGTGCCCCTGAAAACATGTCCTGTTACCAGGTTCCACAGGTTTGCGAAACCTTGTGCTCATCGCCATTTGGACTTTTTCAGCTCGCTCGCTTCCTCCCTCGTTAACTCTGCGGTCATCCTCAGTCCGCCATCGCATACGGACGTGTGCGAGTCCGCTGATATTAGAGCAACAAACAGGAAGAGCGAATTATTCAGCCGGCTGCTCGTGCTGGGCACCACATTTAATGACATCTTTGGTGCAAGATTAGTGGCGACGTGCGTCTATCAAAGCAGAATAAGCACAACTGGTGGGCATCCAGTTTGTCCTTGTGTGCTGCCTGGAAAGTCAGCTTCAAGCTGATGTGGTAATGAGCTTAAATATTTATCATATGAGGAAATGAAGAGGTAAGAGATTAGAGGCTTTCCTCTCAATATTTACATCCCCAGCACCGTTGTTTAGCTTGTCCTGGTGTGTGTGTGTGTGTGTGTGTGTGTGTGTGTGTGTGTGTGTGTGTGTGTGTGTGTGTGTGTGTGTGTGTGTGTGTGTGTGTGTGTGTGTGTGTGTGTGATGATCAGGAGCCGCGTGTCCGCTGACCTTTCGGGAGATACTGCATGTGGTTGTGGTGGATGGATTCAACCTGCTTCCACGAGGAGCGACATAAAAGCTGAGAAGATGTGAAGAATGTGTTGTGCAACAAAGATGGAGGAAAAGAAGACTTGAGGTAGCATTTGTAGCTGGCGTCCATGATTATTTCAGGGTCAGTCATAGGGGGGAAAAATAGCAGGTAGGGATTTGAAAACGAGCGTGGAGCGCTGCGGCACTCGCCGTGTGTTGACTGTAAGTAGAGCTCGGCAACAGCAAGGTTACTGGCTGGCGTTGCATCTGCATTATGCTAATGCGACGAAAGCAGGAAGCCAGCGGAGGCTCGTTGCGCTGGATCGCTGCAGGGACACAACAGCCATCATGCAAATTAGCAGCACGGCTGATCGCTGGAACAAAAGCACTCTGATAAGGCAGACAAAGTGGGAGGGGCCACATCCAGATGTTGAACTTTCCTGGAATCTGTTTTTCAAACCATTTTCAACGTGACTCTCAGTCGAAGCGATCTGGCTCCCAGTGGCGCGGGGCTGGAGCGCAAGGAGAGATGGCGTCCCTCCCAAAGCCCACCACGACTGCCCTTGTGGGGTAACGTTAGTGGAATGAATATTCAGGGTTTGAAAACAGAAGGAAGTGTGACCTCACGTTGCACTTCTACTTTTTTGACCGGTCTCATATTCAACCAAAATGTAACAATAAATAAGCTAAAGGCAGATTAGGGCTCCCAAATGGGCCATCAGCAGGCTCCATGAATGCATTTTTAATCTCCATCGTATGTATTTAGCTCACTGAAAAGCATATTTTTAGCAAATGCAGCACAATCACTAAAGCCATTAATGGATATACTCTGTGTGTTTGTGTGTGTGTGTGTGTGTGTGTGTGTGTGTGCAATTAGGATACTTCATCAGCGGAGAGCCACGCATTAAATCATTATTCAATTAAACCCGTTAAAGCTCTTATAATGTATGTGTGGTTCATCTGCAGGGTTAAAGAAATATTTCTGCTGCTAAATAATCAGAACGAGTTTTGCTGCTTTTTTTTTTTTTTAAGCTCCTGGTTTTAAGTGGATTCACCCGCGTCAGCCGGCAAATAATTAAAACAAATGTATTCCTGCGAAGCTGTTGCGAGTGAACACATTGAAAGGGAGTGAGACTGCAGGATGCACCGGTGCTTCCTGTTGGTTCTGGAGCTGTCAGTCCACTAATCTCGCATTTTACCCGTTTGACATGATTTCCCGATTCTGATGCCGACTCTGGAATATCCAGCGTCTGAGCCTGAATGCTCGGATTATAATTTGGTCCCTGCAGAGGATGTAGGTCAAATGAAAGGCTCCATTTCCTCAAATATTGTAATCCTGTTTTTTTTTTTTTCCTGCTTCGCCCCAGCTTTGAGGTCACACCCCGATGCGCTGGGCAGGACACTGACTAGTGTCTGCTTTTCAGAAGATTGCCCTCCCACTGCGATGATGATGTTTGCTCTTCTCTTCCCTTTCATCATCAGACCTTTCCCTTTGCTTTTAGCTTGAACTTTCGCTGCTCGGGTCGCCCACTCGGAGCAGGTCATGTTTATGGTTGAACTGGGGAAGGAGGTCAGCAGGATATACCCATTTAACCCGGCTGGAGACGCTGCACAACACAGAGAAGGAAGTAATTCATTGATAAAAACAAGTCGTGCCGGGTCACAGAGAAGCTCGTGCTGACTAGCGGTAAAATAATAAATAGACTGGTTGCTGTTGTTTACGCCAGCCTTCAACTCCAGGAACAACAGTGTTTACACATTAGAAAGAGGTTTCACGTCCGATATACACAGTATTTGGACCTGTGTTGTGTTTTTCCTATAGAGCAACGTCCTGCTTGTTCAGCACGCCGTTGCTAATGCTAACACCGCTAACAGCAGACAGATTTAGCAGACAAGCTTCATTTGCTTCCGATCCTTTTGCCGTCTGCAAACTATATATTGAAACAAAAGTACAACAAAGCCAACAAAAGAATTGATTTCCCTTCATCTACCAACTGTAAATGGAACAGCCACGGGTCTAACGTGTCAGGGATGACCGGAATTAGATTGCTCTTCCCGCATTCAGCAACAAAACCTATTTTACCGTCCAAGTTCTGCTCTCGCATGTAAACCGGAGGACAGTATGGCACAAAGGTGACGGCTGCACACCGGAGCAGGCTCAGATGCCACATGCAGAGAGGGAGCAAATATGTAACAGCCTTGGGCATCGTTTCCCTGGCTCTGCACAACATACAGTACGTAGCACACACACACACACACACACACACACACACCTGCAGCTGTGTGGATGTAGTCAAACTGCCTGACCGATTTATTTGCAGATCGTTGTAACCCTCTGTCGGCGAAGAATAACGACAAATTTGACAGCATGCTATCACGCTAAACATCTTATTTTCAACAGCCAAAGGGGCTGTTTTCCAACAGAACCTACTTTTCTGTGTCAGGTATAAAAAATAAAAAAAAAACAGTCCTAAGCAGATAAAGTATAATTCATGTGCTTGATGGGAGAGTTCTTATTTATTCCCCTGACAACCATCAACTGCTCCAGAGAAGGTTTTCTCCAGAAGAACGCAGCGCTGGTCGAATGGAAGGAGCAAATCGATGCTCCTCAGAAGGGCTTCCGAAACCCTCCCACTGCTCCACTGAGGGCCGGAGTCTCGCCCCCGCTTTGGGCCGGGACCGACAGAGGCGTCCGCCGCATCAGCGGGGCGGTTGACAGCAGAGGGATGAGTGTGGGAGCCAAGCGTCGCCACCCCCCACCCCACCCCCCGCTGCAGCCAGCGTGAAAATGAGGCAGGCAGCTCAGAGACACCCTCTTGTTGTCACGAAAAGGCCCCGCCCCCTAAACTTGCACGCGTCCTCGGATCACAAAGCGAGGGCGTCCGTATCCCTCTACGTCGCGCTGTTAAAAAAAAAAAAAAAAAAGAGTTTGCCTGGCAGCGTATGTGCCGTGGATATGTGTGCGCTTAGAAGTAGGTCATTGATTTGGAACTTGGACTCTGATTGCGTGCTGGCCTAGAAATGGGCTATAATCGGTGTCTCTCCTACCAAAACAGCTTTTCATAAGTGGCAGTTGCTTCAAGGTCAGGACAACTGTTGTGTCTCTTCGCTCGGCATGTATAGAGGGTTCTTTCCCTTCTTTTGCTCTCCCCAGAATCTGTTCTGTCTTGCGCGAGAGCTCATTGTAAGGACGCCGCCGTGGGGGAGGGGTGAGGAAAGGGTTAGCGCTGGTTTAAAAAGCGATGAGACTGTGCCAGATCTTCAGACGCGCCTCGCTCTGTCCTTGATAGGGGTTTGATGTGCTCATTCGGATGCTGGTCGAGCCAATAATGTAAATATTTGCAGCCTTTGAACAAGTCGGGACGTGAGCTGATCGGCCTGACGTAGAGTCTCCGGTAAACTCTGAAACAGAAGAAGCGAGGTCTCCTCATGACCAGGCTGGGCTAAATCTCCCGCTCAAAGCTGGGGAATTAACTCTCAGCTAGCATCATCAGAGCGACGTCTCTTCCAGCCGTATTAGCCGCGGATTTTTCTGCGCGCGACGCCCTCGAGACGGCGCGCTGAGGCTGTTTTGCATGGAAATCTCAGTACAGATTCAGCTCTGCTCCGCATAGTTAGCCTCGCTAGCTCGGCGGCGGCTGTTGGAGGCCGAAAGGACACGTTTGCCTACTTCCTGCGTGGAGCGCGCGTCGAGTCGGGACGTCGGGGAGCGCGTGGCGGCATCCTCGGGTTTGCTGCCGCGTTGTCGTGACGTTTGCTTAGCGCTGAAAGCGAAACAAGAGTTTGATAAATGGTGATAAACAGCCAAAAGAAGAAGTAATTCTATATTGAACCCCTTAATCGAGATAATACGCAAGATGCTTATTATCGCAAACGGGCAAGCGGCGACAGACAACATCCCTTCGAAAGAAAAAAAAAGAAAAATGACATCAGCTGCAACAGCTGCGGGCGGTGGCACTGGGTGGAGAGGAGGGAGCGACCGGCAGAGGGAGGAGAACAATTGACCAGAAGCGACACGGGAAAGAGAGGTGACCTGATTGCTCAGCTGGCCAAAAGCACGGGAAGGAAGCAGCAGGAAAGGCTGGTCCCCTCAGTCTGGCTCCGCTCTCCGCTGCTCCCGGTGGGTCCCTCTGTGGCCTTCCTCTGCTCCCTTTAACCCCCCACCAACTCCCCCCCCCCCCCCCCCCCCCCCCCCCCCCCCCCCCCCCCCCCCCCCC
>BJFM01002345.1:17132-27839 GCA_016586285.1 Arothron firmamentum | reverse complement strand
AACCCCCTCCCCCCCTCTCTCCCTTCACAAAAGACAAACGACTTCTTCTAACCTAATTTCAGTTGCAACACGCGAGGGCCTCGACGCCTGCTGCTCAGGTCCGGCTTCAGTAGACGCTGTGCAGATTCACGCCACCCCGGAGCCCTGTTGGCCAGATTTACATAACTTCTGAGTCTGAGAGGCTTTTTTGTCTCATGGAAACAAAGTTGCTTCTCCTTTTTCACATCTTAGCTGATATGTTTTCTGTTGTTGTTTTTTTTCTCAGAGTTGGTGGGTTATTCACGGAGAGTCTCGCAGCAGATGCTGCGGGGCCAGTTGTCTGGAGTAGATTGGATCAGGGTTTCAATGTGTGTGTGTGTGTGCCGTCACTCATCCGTCTGCACACCGGATCAGCTCTCTTCGTCCTCCCGCTCGTGTAGAATTTAGCTAAAGTGAGGGAAAACCGCGCTAATCTCGGCACCGGGCGGAGCGGGACCTGTTGAGATGCTGGGAGGAGATAAAGGGCAGGAAGTGGCAGAGTGTCTTTGATTATTTGGCCTTTCTCAATTTCCCCGGGGAAATGTTGCCGCTTCATGGCTGGCCAAATCTTTGCTATGACCAGGAGGGACCTGTGATTGGTTCCTGATGTGTGGACAGCAGTCATGTCTCAGGGGTCCACAGCAATTTATCCAGAGGATATTAAATGACCTAATGACCATATTATTTGCACGGAACTAACCAGAAGGAATCTAGGTGTTAGCTAAAGTGTTTGAGTCTGAGACGCAATTTAACGCGCTGTCAAAGTCTGCATATTTTATTTTCCGGAGGACATATCGATGAGCGTTATGCTGTCTTTTCACAGCAGTTTTAATTAAATACCCTCATGGGTTTGCATACAAGCGCAGACGAACTGGTCGATTTTGTCTCCTCCAGTGTAATAAAAGCTGTGCTGCATCGATGCTGGCCTTTCTCAGCTCTCTTTCTCTTCCCCCAACAGGAACTGGCTAATTTCCTGAACTTGATGTACCATTTGGTAGACACGGAGGGAAACATCTGAGAGCGAGGGGAGGGGGGAATCTCAGAGACTTCTCCTCTTTAAAGGGCTTAATGAGTCTTCAGATCACTGGGTGGACGCTTTTTAATGTTTCACAGGTGACGCGGGAGGTTTTTTTCCTCGCTGACTTTGGGGGCACCTAAAAAGGATAAGTGAGCAGTCAGGAAATTAAAGTTTTGCGGGGTAAAGCGGGGAAAGAAAGCGCGTTATTTTTCTTTCTTTCTCCACCAGCTCAGCCTTCGGATAGAAGAATCTGATGCTTATCTTGACTCACCTCGCTTTAGTGTCTCTTTCTCTCTCTCTCTTTGGTAGCTGCTCTGTGTCAAAGGTCACAACCTCGGATGGAGGTCCCCCCGTGGTAGCCCGAGGATCTAGAATGTGACCCGTCTCTCCAGACCGACCCACCTTCCCTTTCGCTCCTCACTCTCCGTCCTTGATGGACCTACGCGCGCACCTTCCCGCGTTGCTTTGCGCTGACCCCTGGCGATCCCTCCGATGACCTCGGAGCTTCGCTCAGCCGATTCTGAGCTGCTGCGTCTCTAAATGGCTTCGGTTCCTCATAGCTAGCTTTTTCCCTCTCCCCAAACAGCGGTGCTGGTGCAATAAAAATACGAATAATTTCCAGACAAAGCACTTGTCTGCCTCTGTACAGCTCAAAACATTAAACTTGTGTGGAGTATTACTTGAGCCTATTGATCGGAGTCCTCTGCAGTAGAGAGGGCAGTGTGCAAAATCAATGCTTTATTTTCTCCTAGGCCAGCCATGTTCTGCCTTGTTTCCCCCCACCTTTGAAATGAGAGGAAAGCAAGGGAGCAGCCATCTACTTCCACCGTGTTTTCATCCTCTCCGCCGACTTCAGTGACTCATTCCTGGCCTCTTTCTTTGTCGTCTCTCCGCTCTCTCGTTATCTCCACAACGGTCGCGAGCGTGCATCCACCTCTTTGTAGTGGCGGGTGTGATGTCATGCTTGTTTTCACAGCGGTTGCGCTCTGATGTTTTGTGTGACAGTATGTCACGCTGGTTCATGTCTGAGAGGGCGTGTGTTCCGCCCGTGGCTTCTTTTAGGATGTCTGGCTCTTATTTTTCCACCAGGACTTATTGATTATTTTTCTCCAGACCATAAATGGCTAACCAACACTGAGAAGGGCCACAAATTAGCTCTGGTAAAAGAGTTTTTCTGTACAAACTTTAGATTGTTAGAGGTTGCTAACAGAAACCAGTAATATTGCTACACAAACCATGAATATTTAACACAGTAAATGTCACTACAATGTCAGTAGTCCAATTATTACTTTAATGTTTTTTAAAATAGGTGATTTTTTTTTTAAACTAGCATACAAAAACAGCAAGATTTACATCTTTCCATGTCAATAAAGGTCATGTATTTCCAGTAACTGTTAGCTGATAGTCTTTAAATTGGCACATTCTAGACTGTTGTCTCTTTAAATGTGTGTGACTCTCCCAATCTCAATAGCCGGGAGAAGAGTACCACTTCTGTCTGAAGTTCTTTAGCTTCTGGATATAAAATATGGAAATAAGGATGAAAGCTTTATTTCAAACAACTGTGCTGAATAACCGCACATGTCCCGCAGAGTGTTTGAATCTGAGCCGGCTTTGGTTGAAGTCTGAGACAAAAAGGGGTCAGCGAGCAGGAACCTGGCCGCTGACGGGCCGCCTGCGTGTGGAGCTGCCTCGCTAACGAGAAGCCATTGTGCCCTCGCTGAAGGTTAACTCTCTGATTCAGGGAGGCAGGAAGCGTTAGCTGCCTCCCCTGCACTTTTCCCATCCGTGGCCTCTGCCAAGCCTCGGCAGAACAATCCAGCCCCTGTGACTGAGGGGGAGGCAGGGAGAGAGAGGGAGTCAAAGGGAAGACCGGAGGAGGAGGAGAGGGAGGGGGGGGCTTTAAGAGGAGAGAGTTCCAGTTCTGGAGGGTAACATCAGGCTCCTACGTTATGCAAGTGTTCCCCTTTTTCCTCCTTTTCTGTTTGCCTCACCCGAGGTTTTGATCCAGATTGTGTGAAGCATGACGCTGATGAAGGGTCTGCATCCTCCTCACCGCAACAGCCTCCATGTGAGCAACTCAGACGTATTTTACCCCCACTAAAGCGCTCCTTTGAGGCCAGGCTCCACCTCGTTTAAGATCTGCTCGCACGCACACACACACACACACACACACACACACACACACACACACACACACACACACACACACACACACACACAGATGCACACGTTATGATTTGCACCTCCCAAATGCACTCGGACACAAAAAAATCTTAAAAAATCCTCACACAGAGAACACAGATATCACAGAGACTGTGCTGGCACACACACACACACACACACACACACACACACACACACCATGTCATAGCGAATCAGCGATTGCATCTTTGTTAAATTATCCAGGAAATTGTTTGCGGTGCTTTGATAACGCAGGTGTTTATATGGTAATACCTTCTGGAGGCTGGATAAGAATGAAACAATAAAGTCATTTGGGTGTTACAAGAAGAAATGAGACCCAGCTCATGAGCACAGTGGTCCGCACGTGCACGCACGCACGCACACACACACACACACACACACACACGGATCAGCAGCAGCAGTAGCTGAACTATTTGAAGAAGTCATTAAGAAAAGGCCTGTGTCAGCTGCCGTAATGAGCCGCCCTGACGCGTGAACCTGCCCGTGCACGGGCCAGCTCGTCTCCCTCAGTTAGGAGATAAAGACCACAGCGTGCACGAGAGAGGAGCACACTCACAACACTTTTGCTTTGCTTTTGCTTCATATTTAGCGACTAATTGTGGTGGGTTTTTCACGGTTTTTATGAGACTGTGCAGCTTCTCACCAGCGTCAAACTCTCTGTTTTGATTGGACGATAGCTCTTGGCCTCCACTTTAACACCATTTAGCATCCCCTTGTCAGACCAGCTGCAGTTTCCAAAAGCGTATTTTTCTTTATTTGACCTTGTTCGACAGGTTTGCTGTATTACGGCTGTGCAATAGCAAAAAAAAACCCCCAAAAAACAAACACACACACACACACACACTCGTCAGATGTTGAGATCCAAACTGGTGCCGACAGGTAGAACACGCTGTTCTGCCGCGTTGTCCGGGTAAAGAGCGACAGAGGAGCAGGGTGTGAACAAAGACGTCCGTTCACAAAGGTGCCCTCTCTCCTCTGATCCTGACATGTCTCTCGCACAGAGGAAGCCGGGCGCGGCGTGCACGTGGCGAGCCTGCCTCCCCCCGGTAAATAATGAACACGCCTCGCCTGGTGGTCTCTCGCCTCCTTTCACGGTTCTGGTACGTTTAGCCCAGCGCCGTGTGACCGCGGGGCCCTCTGGGAAGCGCCAGCGTGTGTTGAATATTAACATAAAGGTGTGGTCAGGGGCTTCTGTCTCTGGAGGGAGCTCAGGCGGAGATCCGGCATCCACGATGGGGACAGACGATTCTTTGTTATTGAGAGAACGTGTTTAACGTGTTGGGACCACAAATTAGCCGCAAAGATCCTCATGAAAGGGCCCTCAAACACCCAGCTGAGTTGTAATGCATCATCTCTGACACAAGCAGACCAAATATTCATTCCAATCGGAGCGTACTGACGGTCCGAGTGATATTTTTTTTCCTAAAATCAAGGTATTGTGAGGGTTAGTGGGCGGGGCTTCCACCTGTCAATCAGCTTTCATCCGAGCTCCGCGCATCCGAGGCCCGTAAACGCAGACAGCTCTTTGGATGAGGTTTATTTATTCAAGAAGCACCTCGCCCTGAATCTGGAGATATGACCGGGAGGGTCCTGCTTATCGGCGGCGCAGGGCTTGCGAGGCAGAGATAGCGTGCGGCGAGCGCGTCACCCAAAGCGCGCGATTGCAGAGCGATCCGGCAGTCAAACCGCGTTCTATCTCCTGTAGATCAATCAGGTATCAGTCCGGTGTTGTCCCAGTTGATGCTGGCTGAGAGTCCTGACAAAAGCAGCTCCGCCGTGATTCTAAGGTAGGGTAGGGAGGAAACCCTTCAATTTGGCTTGAAAATGTGAGGAGATTCTCAGGAACCAGTAGAAAAGAGGCGTAATACTATCATTATTGTTGTTATTATCATCGTAGCTACGAGGGTTTGCTCAGAAGAAGACTTGTTTTTTATTGGCTCTCCATTTCCAAGGAGTCACCTGAGATGATGGTGATGATGAAGAAAACCGCAGCCGGCTGATGAAACGGGCTGAAATGGACGCCAGGGCGGCGTCGACTGCAGTTGAAGGTGAATCCAGCGGCTGTAGGCAGGACAGTTATCGCACCCGTCCAAGCTGGACTTCAGCTTTATCTTTCAGGACAGAACCGAAGACGCGTTTAATGTTTAAAACGAACCTTTTGCATCCACGTCCGTCCATTCCGGCCTGCTGTGGAAACATTCCAGGACCCACCGCCAATATTTATACAAATATCTTTGAAGTAAAGTGCAGTAGGTATTATTGTGTACCGTAAAAAGCAGAAATTTTGCAGTTCTAGTCAGGAAACACTCGAACTCATCCTCCTGACTGACAGACTGTTAAATGCTGTTAATCATACCACGTTTTTCTTTTTCTTTTTTTTCCCCTCTCCCCTGTTTCTTCTACCGTGTGCCGTCGCTGGGCTAAATTCTCGGCCTGAGGCTTTCTTTGTGTTTTCGGGATGTTTCGCTTCGACAGCGCTCTCTGCCCACGCGCGGACGAGAACCAACTTCTGCGAGTTCACTCCAGTGTTTAGCAAACGCGTTGTTGACTTCCGTCAGACGCTGCCATCGGAGGGATCGTCTGCAAAGTACAAACACCCGCTAAAAAGAAGGGACTTATGAAGCCCCCTTAATGAAGCAGTCTCCGTGTCTTCTCTCGTTAAAAAAAAAGAAAGAAAAAAAAAACTCATCTAAATGAGAAACACATTGTCTTCATTATTTGCAAATGTTGGATGCAGGCAGTTGCCATGGTGATGGCCGTCGTAGGCTGAAGCCTGGGTTGAGGCTGGGTTGAGGGGCTACAGGAACAAAGTGGCTGCTAATGGTCAGATGGTACTAAGAGGGTTAAATATCGCTGGGGGGGGGACACGCTCCCAACGCAGCGGATGGTCGCGTCGCCTTTGGCTAATGAAACAAGACGCATCTCACCGAATCATCTCAGCGCAGGGGACTGAATTACCTCAGAAATCCACATTTTCGGCGGCTGTTTTGTGCTGTTTTGCTCTGCATCTGCATCTGCTTCATAAAGGCCGCGCGGAGACTTCCAGCCCGCGCCAATCAAAATGCAGATGTCTCCACAGCACGGCGTCCGCCCGGGAGAATTAAACCTGAATACTAAGCAGGAGAAAGCTCCAGGTTGATGCTTTTGATACACAAGCGGGGAACCAAGCGCAGGCACAGAAACCGCCGCGCTTAGATCGCTCTCATCCGAATGCGGGTTAAGTCACGTGCAGTTCCCATGTAGAAGAGAGTCGCTTGGCCTCAGATGAGCAGGACCAAGATGCGCTGGGCGTCGGGGACGAGGCGTCCCCGTGCAGGTCCCCGGCAGGACCTCAGCGACTCAGCGTGTTTCCATGAGAATAGAATCAGCAAGTGTTTCTTCACTCTTACCGAGGCTGAATGCAGAGGAACGCACCTCTACTCAACCATTAGGTTCATATTCAGGGAGATCCTGGTGATACTGGTGCAGGTTCTAATCCAGGCCTTCATCCGGATAATTCAGATCTGATGTGGACGTGACTGAAATCGACGGCCGGACCCTCCGGGAAATATTGTATCCTGTGCAAATTAAATTTTCCGCTGCTCGTTAAGATAATTGTGTGAGTGGAATAAGGGCCTTATAAGCGTTTTCTGCCAATTCAGCCACTTTGTCATCAGGACGATGACAGTGGGATGTGTTTTAAAGATTTTTCTTGACTGGGGAAGAAAAGGCTTAAATGCAAAAACAGGGAATGACGGATAATGTACGTAAACTCCCTAAGAGGAGATTTCTGATCATCTTTAAGTGCACTAGCAGGAAACTAGGCTCCGCCACCTGCTGATGCTTTAAAGCTCTTTTTCTTCTGTCAGAATCATCAGGTTCCTCTAGACTAGCAGCAGCCTGCTGAGTCTTGTTTGCTAGCTGTTGCTAACATTTTGCACATTTGCAAGAGGCCTGTTTTTTGTTGCCGTCGGCCTTAAAGCCCATTTCTTGTCTTCTCGATTCTTTCCCATGTTCCCTGAGAAGCATTCATTCGTGTGATGAAAGAGATCTAGGGCACTGAAAGGCCCCGGAATGATATCTGCAATATCCATTTTCTTTCTCTACAGATCAAGACCAGATAGGCTCTCCAATTTGAATTTAAATCTCAGGGAATTGTCCGCAGCCTCTGAGGCACGTAGCAGCGCCTCAAACAGCCGCCGCTCAATATTATAACACAATTTGTATGTTAAAAAGGTGGCCCCTGTTGTTTGGATGTGCAGTCTAAGTGTCAGAGTCTGTGTGCGCGTACGTGTTTGTGTTTATGTCCGTATCGACCGGCGCTGGATGCGTCGCTGACAGGCCTGCATCTCTGGCCTTTGTGCCGGGGAGGGGCGCCTACTTGCTTTCAATCCATTATTGACTAATCTCATTAGCCGAGGATCCTAACGCTGAATGAGCCGCAGAAAGTGACTTCCCCTCCCTCCCTGTGCTCGGGACGCGCGCGCGCGCGCGGGTACGAACGCATTTGCATGCAAACACCCTCGCGCACGCGCACACATATGGAAGCCTCAGCAGAGGGAGTCATTTGTAATTATAAAAATCAGCGTTGAAAGAAGCAGTATTTTATTGTCCTTAATTAATCATTTTAATTAAGTGACTGCCTATCTGTGCTTTCTAATGGATTAGCCACTTGTATGTTCAGCGCTTTTAGCTTGCGCCCTGATGTTTGTGCCCCCTTTGTGCTTGTGCTGGATCACCTGCGCCGCTGTGCCCATCAGCGTTCTCCTGACGGAATAAAAAATAGAAAATCGGCCATCTGATTTATTTTTTTTTATTTTTTTTTTTCCCGCGCTTTAATAATAGCTCGGAAGTGCGTTTTTTTTGCGAGCAGGTGACCACGGCGGCTCGCGCCTCTGCAGCATCACCCAGCAGACCACTGCAGAGGTGCACGAGCCAGCCTGCCTGGAGCTGCTCACGGCTCAGCGGCAGGATACGGAATGTCTTTTTCCGCCTCTTGCAGCATTCATTTCCTCCTGCTCTCTGATCCGCCGCCTCTCACGCGTTCCCATCTTCACGTCCATTTGCCAGCATGCCCGTGTGTGTGTGTGTGTGTGTGTGTTTGTGTGTGTCTCCTACACTTCTGAAAAGGCTTCCACAGGCAGCGTTGTTTATGTTCACCTGTCAGCTTCCCTGATGGATGATGTGGAGTCTGTTGCTCGCTGGCAACTGGAGTCGGCTTGCAGCTAAATTGCACGCGTAAACATAAAATATGGGATTTTCATCCAAGCCATTGATCCACAGATCCCACCACGGCTCTTTATGCTTGAAAATATTGGTGTGATCTCTGATTAGAGGCTGTGATTGTCATGTGTCGCGAGCAAAAAAGCGTCTGAAAGCATATGCTGCTGATTGTGTAACACTCTCTGTCCTAGCGTTTAATATTCATCCGCTACTATTTTTAGCTCGCTGTAAGATTATATAAAATGAGACTCCTTGCGCTCCTAACATGCGAACCGAGCGGCCGGTACGTTGGCATGCTCACAGACAACAGTAAACAATAAACCCTGACGCTTCCATGAAGGAGAGGAGGTGCACTGAGTCACTTTCTTCACCCCCGGATCACCCGTGGACTGAGCTTCCTCCCCCCCCCAGGGTGATCGCCTTCTTCCTTCCGCAGCCTCGCTGACATTTTTCGCAGCCACGTGAAATTACAGACTTCCCGAATCGTTCACGCAATCAAAGCACGTCGGCCCGTCATCTCTGGGAAATGAGAACAGCGCACGGTGTGGGGGGGGGGGGGTGGACCAAGCGCACTTAAAGTTGGCTGGTCCTCGCAACTTTGAAGAGCTGAGACTTGGTTTTGAGTTCAGAATCGGGTTTAGTTAAAGGGTGGAGGTAGTTGTGAGTCGGGGGTTGGGACATCAGCACGTCAGTCAGAGTCCTCCCAAAAATAGAGCGACAAAAATGACTGAAACAAATTTACGGGGACCTGTGTTACCTAACCTCTACATCAGCTCCGCGTATTTTACATCCACACCCACTCGGTCTGGTCGTGGACACGTGGTTTAAGTGGGTTTTGGAGAAAGGGGGCTGGCCACCTCTTGGCGGATCAAGCGTCTGCCTGTCTGGTAATGTGTTGTCACTGACCAATTAGGAAATCCAGATCAAACAGGCGCAGGGAATGGCCCCTCGCTGCCCCTCTCTAAGCACTCTGCTCTTTTTAATTGAGCACATTTGTGGAATGAGAGGCTTCTCCCTGGAGGAGCGATGGCTTCAGATACGAGCAAGCTGTTAACACGGTATCAGCCCGCAGAGCGGGGTTATCAAACAGTCTGCTGGTATTAAAATATATACACCTTTTATGAGTCGTGCCAGTTCCAGGATCACCATAGTGGTGCGAGGCCTGTGAGAGAGGCGCGAGCGTACGATCACAGTCGCATTAACCAAAGATTAATTGCATCAGTTAAAGCCGAGAGCTGATTTTTTTCCATCCATCCATTGAAAATGAGGCTGTAGGTTGTGCCGAATGTTAGCCAGCATGGCCAGTTAAGTGCTAGCATATGCAAGCGTGAACCCCGATGTCATGCTAATGTTAGCCGTTATTAGCTGCTGCTAGCAGACTGGCTGAGGCCTGAGTTGATTTAAGCGTTGAGAACAAATTCAAAACCAATTTTTCATAAAAGGTTGTCAGTTTTGCTCGATAAACTCCCAATTTCGTAAGCGTTTTCTTGTCTAATATTGCTTTTAATTCAATGTGGGTCACACAATAAGAACAAACTAGTGCACCAAAATATAAGAAACATATGACTAATCATCAGAAAAAGCAAAGTGTGTGACAACAACCAGTATTTGTTGCGAGATCTAGAGCCGGGTTTCGTGGAGTGTTGGAATAGAGAGGTTAGAGCGGTTCTGACTGCTGTCGTTGGGATGGTTTGTCTTCTCAGGGTTCTTCAGTGAAACAGAAACCTCATGTTGCTGCTGTCCATCAGTGTCCCGACAGGTTGAGCTCAGACACTAATTAAAACCCCTCCCTCTCCCTGTCTCTGCATCTCTCTCCTCCCATTCGCTCCAAATCATCAAGGGCCAGAGGTCACCGGCACAATGGAGACAAGAAGATCCCCCCCCTCCCCCCGATCACACCAATAACTCCATCAAAACACACACACAGAAGCCAGCGGACGCACACAAACAGCCTCTAACTTATCACCGTGACAGGCAGACATGAACACACGCGTGTTGCCCTCGCAGCCTTCTTTGAATTCCTTCCCATGCATCTTGAGGCCGGCCTGTCACTCCTCCCCCCCCAGCACCATCAGTCTCCCTCTCCCGGCCCTCGTCATGGCTCCTCCTGGGCAGCGGCTGCGTCTGGGGCTCCCGCTGTTTCCAAAGTTTTAGCTGGCCGGATTAAGGGTGGTATGCGGGAAATGAACAGACACTCACAGGAGGGACACATGAGCCGATTCCCCAATAAAGCAGGAGGACCTGCATCATGCCCCCCCCCCCCCCCC
>BJFM01002344.1:0-22053 GCA_016586285.1 Arothron firmamentum | reverse complement strand
CCCCCCCCCCCCCCCCCCCCCCCTTAGCATTAAGTTTAGTTAATGAAATATCAAATAAACACAAATACACACAAAAGACACTGGATGTAATTCATGGTATAGTTTGATTCCAGCGTAAGACAACCAGGCGTGCATCGAGGTCAGCGACTGATATAAGCCCACTGTGTCTGTGTGTGTGTGTGTGTGTGTGTGTGTGTGTTTTAGAGCCTCGGCGTGTGTTTGTGCGTGCGCGTAAATACCCTTGGGTTAGCAGGAGTTACGACCTGCTTGCATTATTAAGGTGAGTAGGAGGCCGTGTTATGTATGCCTAAACAGCTGGTCCATTCATTACAGATGCAATCCCCTAAGTACATGAATAAGCGCACGGGCCGCGCTCCCTCTCCCCCTTTACCTCACCCAACTGTAAAGTAGACAAAATGTTGGTGTGATGTAAAGAGCTTCAGATAAATCAGAAACGGGAGCAAATTAATAATATGCAATGAAACAGCATTAGCTGATTAGGGACGTATGGCTGAGTGGTGGGGGCAGTTTCGAGGTGGCTGGGTTTCGGTGTTAGGAATAAGGTCTCGTGTTTCTGTATTTGGGGAGGTGTGTGTGTGTGTGTGTGTGTGTGTGTGTGTGTGTGTGTGTGTGAGAGAGATAGAGAGAGAGAGAGAGAGAGAGAGAGAGAGAGAGAGAGAGAGAGAGAGAGAGAGCAAGAGAGAGATTTGTTAGTAATGTGTCACCAGTGGTCTCAGGTCTGCTATCTATGATAATGAGCCCCGGAAAAGGTCATGAGCAGGGCAAACCCATTGGTTAGAGGACAGGTTAAAGTAAGCGTGTGCACGCATGCGTGCTGCACCTCCATAGGGTTGAGGTAACACGATCAAAATACCACGCCTCTTGTTTGACGGTAGCTGTTTTAAGTAGTAAATGTAGGTTGTGTCCCTCTCCCCTCCATTTCTGATCTTTTTCTTTCTCCTCATCTCTACCCTCCTCACATCACTCCCCCCCACCCCACTGTGCGCTCGCCTCCTCCCTCTCACTCTCCCCGCCTCATATTTCGTCCTTTCTGCTTTCTTTTATATCTGAAAATAGCTGTCCATTTATGCAATCATTTCTTTTTTTTCCCCTCCCCCCGCGCTGCTTTTGTCTGCAGTGAGGTCAGCTGAATGGAAGAGTGGGGGGGGGGATAAATAAATAAATACACAAAAAAGCCAGGGACGCGTGTGCAGGAGTCACCGGATGAGGAAACCCGTGATGGTGACGGTGACTTGAAGCAACACGCATTAAAAACGCGGACTTCCATTTTGTCTGCAAGACGCTTGGAGTGCCTGTGAAGACAGGCAGCGGGCCAGCGTCGGATAAGAGCCGCAGGAGCGATACCCGGATGAACTCGGTGGCCTCCTGTGTTATTATATAGTGCGTCTCCACCATGCACTCACACCCATGCGCAAGATTGGCAGTAAAACGAATAAGCAAACACCGCAAACGTTCCAGATGTTTGCAGAGGTTAAGTTTCAAATAGCGAAGGACGCAGACGGGATAAAACTCGATGACAAACGACCAAGCCTGAGATCGTGTCGCCTCACATCATTCACACACGTTCATTCTCACACCAGTGCAATCAAGTTCTTTTTTTCTTACTTAAAATACACCCTTCGAAACACAAGGGAAACTACCTTTTAGTTCAGCCTGGGCAGGATTCTACAAAACTTCCATAAAGTGCTGCTGCCGTCTGGATGGAGGCTCCGCGGCCGCCCTAGTGGCTCAGACGGACTACTTATAGCTCCATCCTGGTGCTGATATATTCACAAAGGTTTACAAGGGCAGAGCACTACATATGTACGTTCAGCCTTATGGCTGACCTTACAATGCACTTAGTATCCTGTACAGGGAGTAATGCTGCAGCCACTCCTACAAGCCATTTATTCCAGCTAATGACAGTCAAGCGCTCATAAATCAGCATTAGAAACCTCTTTCGCCCTCTCTTTCTCGGTTAGCGTCCCCTCTCGTTGGCTTCCTTTCTCCCCCCGACCCGGTGCTGTCGCCTCCTTCGCTCGGGCTCTCGGTTTTTATGCACGCTTTTTTAAGTCTCATTCTCTTTGAACTATTTTCCCTTTTCTATCCCCCCCCCCTAGCACCCCCAGCACCCCCGCCCAGTTGGAAAATTCCTTTGCCCGTTGATAGAGACGGCATCCTTGAAACGTATTGGCACCTCTATTGATTTTAATTAAGCTAATTAGGTCATTATTTGAAGGATCGATTGGCGGGCATCCATTACTGCGTGGGGAGACGGGGGTGAATGGTGGTGACGCGGTTGGGAGTGGGGGGGGAGGGCAGGGAAGTTAATATGGTAATGAAGACAATCAATTATCACCACAGCAAAGTCATTAACAAGAACATTAGCATAGTCACCCATCGCGACCCCGTGACCTTCTACACAAGTGTGTGTGTGTGTGCGTGTGTGTGTGTGTGTGAGAGGGGGAGAGAGAGAGAGAGAGAGAGAGATAGTGAGAGAGAGAGAGAAAGAGAAAGAGAGAGAGAGAGACAGAGACTGGGGGTCACTTCTGACCAAATGGCGACGGTCGTCAGGACGACCGCTCGACTCCTGATCTCCAGCTGTTGTCCTGAATGAGAGAACAGCTGGAGCGCCGATCTCGAACGTGTGCATGTCGATATCGAAACCCCGAACTTTAAAACACACAAGATGTGGATTTATGGTCATGTTGTGTTCAGTACAATACGATAAATACCATTCCCCAGTCGCAGCGGTCTGGATTTTGCGGCATGTGGATGGACGCAGAAAATGGACGCAGTTCACAATATATTATAAAAATCGGGAAGTCGCAAACATCAAAAATCACCCGACCTCCCATTAAAGAACCTATTTCGAAATCATTTATCCACGTTCCCAGATCCGCATTGTAGTTACCTCCAACATGAGATAAGATCTGGGGTGATTTTTATTACCATTTTCACGCTTTGGTGTAATATCGCTCCACTATCACGCTGAGACGGATTAAAACTAAACTAATTCTGCTTAAATATGATCTTGCAGGGTTTGTAGGATAATAAATATTACTATCATTCACAGCTTAGAACAGAGCCAAAGTTTGTATTAAAGCATCTCCCCGGTATTTTTGGATGTGAAATCTTTTTTGTTATCTTAACCCTGAGAATCCCTAAATTCCTTAACTGTTCAGACAGCAAAGGAATGTGGATTTTGACCCTGTCATCATGCTGCTGGCTCCATGCGACTGCAGAAACATGCCGCTATTGGCATGAATTAACACACAAGGCCGGTTTTATCGTTTGGTCCCTGAATCATCATAGTTTAATAGCCCCAGTTCTGGGTTTCAAGGGGAATGTCATAAATAGTTAAACAAACACACACACACATTCTTGTACTTCTATATTTGTGAGGCCTAAGGCTCCTCATCCTCTTACCCTAACCCTAGCCATCCCAACTAACGCCCTGATCCTGACCCTGACCCTAACCCTGACCTAAACCCAGATCTAACCCCACCCTAGAACTACACCTTAACCCTCAAACAGGCCTTTGAAGTTGTGAGGACCAGCCAAAATGTCCTCACTTCTCAAAAATATTTTGGTACTCAATATGTAGCAAGTATAATAACACTTTCACACACACATGCACACACACAAAGCAGCCTGTCATTGCAGTTGGAAATATTTCAGGCATTTAAAAAGCAAAGTTTTACGAAAGAATTTCTGTCTTTTCCACTAAAAATAATATTCTGTCATTCTGACATCAATAAACAAGGAGCCCTAACAAGCACAAGGACCATTCCAATTTTATCCACAGCACAAACAAAATAGTACACATCGTCATCACACTCATGATCACATAACTGTTTAATCAAATAAATAAATAAATAAATAAATAAATAAATAAATAAATAAATAAAGCTATTTGGTCTATGTGACTCTGTTAAAAACAGGCATGATGATCATTTTAGAATTATCATTAAAAAGGGGAGCTCAGCTTACATCTGCCTCTAGTGAAGCCTTCTGGACTGGGATGCGTCGCTCAAAGCTCACGAAAGTCTGCAACCCCCCCCCCCCCCCCCCACACACACACACACACACACACACACAAAGTACAATGTGGTGGATTGAAGACCAAATGCGAAACACAGAAATAATGAAAATGACGCCAATGTTATGAAATGCATGTGATCAGGCCCATTTCTACAAATTATTTACGCTTTGCCGTCTGGTTTTTTCTGGACTGGACCGATTGAAATAAATTAAATGAGGAAATATGAAATAAATTGACTTTTTTTCTTCCCATAATGAAATTTGGAACTTGAGATGATGACTGATTTTTAGGAAGTTACTTCACTAATTGTTGGTTATTATTAGAAAGCCCTGAGCTCGGATCAGAAGAGTTTCACATATTTACCAAACGCTTCGCCATGTGTCGCTTGTTAGGACGGCTCCAGTAATGCGGAGTGACACGACAGCAAATGCTCGAGTCGCACAGTCGGACGCACGAACGCGACATGAGCGAGGTCACACTGACGAAGGCGTGACGTGTCGGTCAGCATTGCGCAACAGCCAACCAGGATAACGACGAATCAGTCAACAGATCAACCGTCTCCACACAGCCCCACCCGGCACACCGGACAGTACAGTAGCCACGTTTCCGTGCATTTTTTTTTTTTTCTTTACAGTGTGATTGCCACCCAACATTACGTGGGAAATAAAGTGATCCGATTAGAAGGTGCGTCGAGCGCTCGATCAGAACTGTGGCAGCTTTTGCCATTTGATTTGATGAAAACAGTAGAAGAAGAACCTTCTGCAAACAAAGGCCCTGCTGACCGTCTCTATGTTACATGGATGCTGATCTGACAGTTGACGGGCATGAAACGCCGAAAGACACTTCTTTCCAAAGGACTAAACTAAACAGCCTTTTAGCCTCGCGCCTAGCCTGATCCTCTGGTGTCGGAGCTGTTTGTTAAGGCCCAGTTTCATGGATGTGGAGGTCTAACAATGCTTATCAGAATTCGGCTTAGCTCAGACGGCAGCCCACCGGCTTGGTGCACGGCAAAAATCTTTCGGAATCAAACCCTCGTGGATAAAACCCACGTGATGGAAAAATCCTCTCTTAGCACAGCTTTAACAGCTTGTTGCAGGTTACTTAAGCCATTGCGCTGGCTGAACACAATAGCGTTTTACCCGTCTGCCCCCGGATGGTAAATTGACAACAAACTAATTGCGGCAGTCTAGAACAGGGAAAACAAGGTCCCGGATTTCATGACATTACATCCACAGAACCAACTCTGTTCAGGGTCCATTACAGTTCAAGCCCGTTGCACATCAACAAAACCGTACAGGACGATTCAATCAGACGTTAGCCAAGCTCCTATTACAGGCCTTATTGCATTGTTTACATGGTGGAATGGTCCATAAGTACTTCTAAATGCTCCTCTCTTCATTTGATTGGATTTCACATTATGGACATCGGGGTAGAAATACACTGTTGTCCCCTGACTATCCTAATAGACTGTTGAGTGAAGCAGTACATTTGTTTGTATTTGTTTACCAATTCAGTCCCGAAAACACACCAAGTAACAGACAAGAGAGAGCGTTATTTAAGACGGGTGAAAATGGAGAACCGAAAGCTCCGGAAAAGGGCTGATAGTGCGGTAAAAATCGGTGCCTCTGGCTGCCAAATGATGCTTCTTTTAAAGCTGATTTAAATAAGCTCGGCTTCAGCAACGCCGGATGCTATTTTATAGCGAGTGTCAAGACAACATAAAGGTGCTACACAACAATTTTATCTGCTCAGCTAAATGCTCGACCGCGTTTGATCGTATTTTTGTCCATTTTTGGCCCGTATGGTCGGTTTGTAGGCTCACCGGACGTTAAATAATTACATTAAGAAATTTTAGAATAAATAAGATCTCCATAATGAAATGGCATCTTTTTTTTTCTCCTGCTAAAATCATCGCCACTGACATTAGCTAACAGGATTTTTAAAAGCTAACCGAGAACCGAGAAATGTAAATCATAGCGAGACCTTTGTGACCAGAGCAGAAAGAAGCGCTCACAGCTCGCCCTCTGACCTTTCACATAATGGCAGATAAGGACGTTGATGTCTAATCGACCATAATTACTTCTCTGTGTGCAAAATCCACTCAGAAGAGTGGATATTGATGGAAACCCGCACGTACCCGAAAGTGGAACAATACCTTAAGGTCACCACATCAAGTGATGATGATGTCTTTATTGTCCTGCCTTGAGCTCAAACAATCTTGGGGGGAGAGAAAAAATTACATAGAGAATTTTTGCACTCCATTATCTACCTCCAGCTCACAGGGAATATGCAACAACTTGTCGATTCCTCCAGAAAATAGAGCCTACTGCATTATAACCTTTCTCGGATGGGCTCCTTTACCAGTTCGCATATAGCTTATGTTTATACGTTCACCAAAGAAACCGTTATTCTGTCTAAACAACGGATACTCCTGGATTTATCTGTGAGCTACCATCATCAGCATGCGTACTGATTTCATTCCTTACGGTCCAAAAAGGCCTCAGGACTAGAATTCTGCAGCCCGGTTAAACGATACAACAGAAAAGAAAAGGACAACGGGACGGGATGCGCGTTCAACATCGAGACAACTTTGTGCAGATGGTTCTCCTTAAAAACACATTTCATGTAAGCAAAAGAGTTGAACTGCGAAAGAAAACACATGCAAATGACTTGAAAATGCACCTATGTGAAAACGATGCTCTACAACACAACACAGCATGCACCAAGGTTTCTGGAAACGGCTTCTAAATGCTTACTTGCAGAGCTGAGGCTGAGCTGTGCAGCCTCTCCGTCCCGTCGGAGGCTTTGTCTTCACCGGCCCGAACCAGCACCCGGTTCCGGTCGGCAAGGTTCTTCACCTGTGGCAGGAGGATATTCACTTTCTTCTGCAACAAAAAAAAAAACAATAACAGCAATATTAGACTCGATTAGACAGTTAAAATAGTAAAAGTAGTCAATTGATTTAGATAAACGATAAATAATTCCTGCAAACTCAACACCGCCGATTTGTATTATCTTTAATGCTTTAGCTTAAAATCTGTCTGTAACATATGAGCAAAAGCAAAAAATATATATCCAGCCAGAATACAACACCGCACAGCAATATAGAGAGTATATGTTACATATGGGAGGAACCCCATCACCCTGCAATGAGTACAAATTCAGTTGTTCGACCAAACTGATTACATCCCAATGCTCTCAACAACCGTCTTAATGCGTCATCATACTTTCGCAGCCTTTCAGCAGAGCGTTTCATCTTCTTTCTTTCTTACAGGAAAAAAAGAATGTGATTTTTACAGGTAGCGAGACAGAACACGCAAACAGTGATTGCTGCTCTGATATAAGAGGGGATCGCGAGTAAATTTCATGATTCCGTTGCCTTGAGGAGCCTCGGTACATCTTTGTTCATAAATGTCTGTCCCCCACAGTCAAAAAAGTCAACAAGTGGCGTATACCGCCCACCGATGCATAGTATCACACTAATACATAGCTGCGGGGAAAATAACTTCATAAACTACAAGGTGCAACAGTATCTAAGCAAACATTTGGGGTTGATATTGTGTTTTAAGATGTGCAGCTAAAAATACATAGATCATCCTAAATAGCATTTCCGTTCAGTCTTCACTCTTTCTAGTCTACTCCTCTAAAGTGCCTTCAGAAATATTCCAAACGACTTGAAATGATCTACATTTTTAAATGCATTTGAAAACATTATCATACTACAAGGGCTTCGTGGATGAATGAGCCTTTTGTTTTCAAAGGACAAGCTTTATGACGAACTGCTTATATCAACCTTTAGAACTTGGAAGCTCCTGGATTCTTAACACGTAACCTTGTTAAGGAGGCCCATGACTGGGGCTGGCTGACCGAAACCCATCTCTGAAACCTTGTTACACTTGCTTTGATGCACAACCTATCTCACACAGGCAACATTTTAAACCTGAATGATGTCACATGACAATCTTGATGATTAGAAACCTCTCTTTTTTTTTGTAAATATGAGCGTGGACCTGTGTTCCTGATCCTGGCTGCTTAGATGGAAACATAATGCAATTTGCCACCTGTTACAAGTGCTGTGGCTTTATGAAAGCACCCCTTTGCTTCCTCCTGTCATTTGTCTGACAGGGTTGAGGTCATCTTCTGATACCCAAGTCAGAGCAGATGCTGCTTCAGTTTATATTGGATGGATGATAACCTAATGACAATAAATGAAATCTACAAATCCTATATACACTTTGGATTCAAATGGTTTCTTTGTTACTGATTTATAGCATTAATTTAATTTGCTTTCTCATTAAAATTACCATCACATTTCAGGTTCCAGGAAATTCCAGCCACTGTGGTCTGCTACAGATCTGTAGTGTTTATTGTGAACCCAAAAAATGAGAATAATAATAATAAAGCCCACCAGGAGTGTTCCAAGCTTGCCTGAGAGTGGTGTTTATTAAGACATATTTTCTACCATAATAACTACACAGACGCTCATAACCATTCTAACATAATTGGCAGCGGTGGGATTCGAACCCACGCCTCCGGAGAGACTGGAGCCTAAATCCAGCGCCTTAGACCGCTCGGCCACGCTACCCGACCACATATTCATCCGCCCCCCATGTGTCAGAACACTTACCTAAAGTAGATCCTCCATTTCCACACACAACATCCTCAGTTCATAAAGTTCGTTCAACACATCTAGAAACTGTCTTATATTGTTGCAACGTGTCACAGAATCCCATCGAATTTCTGCTCCATGAGGGAAGCTAGATTCGAAGGCAGACTGAAGCTTTCTCCTGACTGTAGTGCATGTTTTGTTTGTTTGTGTGTTTGTTTTTAAAGCTCATGCCCGTGCTGGGTTTCAGAGGTAAAAATCTGTCTAAATAAGGAACATTTAAGATCATATCTCTCTTAAATCAGTGCGCACTCCTAAGCTTAATCATTATAAAAACAATATTGCAAATACCTGTTTCTTTGAATGCGTGTACACCATGGTCTCTTTTACTTGGTCTTAAATTACCGCTTATTTAACAACGCTGTCGCCATGTGACGTTTCTATAACGGAGAAAATTCAATTGTATTAATTCAGTTGCAGCGTTTTCTTCTGCACTTTACTGTTACCTTGACGCTAGATGCACTTGATTGGTTAATTTCTTGTCTCATAAGTGTGACGTTATTCCATCTCATTGGTTCATTTTTTTTACAGGGGCGGGTTTTGATGACACAATACGGAAATACAGTGCGTTCTCACTCCACTGTCATGTCACTCTGGACTGGGTACAGAGTTCAACACTCCCCAATGAAAAGAAATGGGTAAATATAATGTTGCTGTTTTGTTTAATATGTAGCGATGTCTGCAATGTTCTCGCGTGAAGCCGAAATGTGTTTTCATTATTCGATCTTGTATTTAATGTAACACCTATCGCCTTTTTCTTGTTATCAGTTAAAAATGTCATATGTTGGTGTATATAGATGTGTAGAATGCATAATGTATTCATCAAGTGCAACTCTGGTTATTTAACTTCATGACAGGGTGCGATCCTCCTGGAGCTGCTTAAAAATAATTCCACTATTCTCCGAAATAATCAGTGCCAAAGATCAAAACACTCCGCCTCAAGAGGCTAGGCAAAGTTGATCTTATTGATTTTCAAGAGATTTTATTTTTCTCACTCCAATCATCACTCCACTGCTCTTATCTGCCTCCTGCATATATCTCTCTTTTCGTGTGGCTTTGACTGCGCTGCTCTCATACACTCCTTCCAAACCTAATCCCCACTGTGATTATCACATAATGCTCTTGCCTTATTATCAAAATGGAACAGATTTGGCTTTTGTTGTTGCTAAAGACTGATGGGCATGGGCTAAAAAAATAAAATAAAATAAAATTAAGAGACAGTGTCATTAAGTGGTGAATATTGGGCAGTTGGCTGATTACACGAGATTGAAGAATAGGCACTCTCTGGAGTTAAACACTTAGTGTAATGAGAGTGTTTTAAGGTAGTCACTGAATTTGAATTGGGCTATGATATCACTCCTGGGTTTTGAGGTCATTTAAATAGTTTCCAGATGAGTGCAAGCAATTAAAAACAGAAGAATTTTTTGTGCTTCTTTAAAAAAAGAAAACTGTCTTCCTGCATTCATTAACAGACCAAACTTTGCTTTTAATTGTTAAATTATGAGACTTATTTAAGTATCTAATGTCTCACCATCTAATTTTTGTCTTTTTTTGGTTGAAATACACACGATATGGATGCACCTGTTTCCTCAATTAATTGTCAAAACACCGCCTTTAACCACCCTCAAATAAACTCATATTATGAAATTGTTTGGGTTTTTTTTGTTTTGTTTTTTATGTTTTGTTTTTTAATAGCTAACATTTAATAAAACTGTTATCGGGTTAAAAAGCTTTAAGAAATTACCACATTTTCTGTGTCTGAGGAAGTGTAAAGTCTCTGTGCCAATAGCACTTAAAATAAATTTTTCACAAATATTTCTTGACCAAACATGATGCCAGATATAATTGCACTTGTTTCCACCTCATGCACAAATGCCATTGAACCTTTATTGTTTTTTTTTGTTTTTTTTTGTTTTTTGATGTTTTAGGAGGCACATGGTGAAGTCACAAAGACGACATTGCCTAACTTTGGCTTATTCCTCTGGGATTTTAAAATAGATTCACAAATGTTTTAAAAAAAGGTTTTATCATTTATCCTACCTGCATTTTACATACATACGGAGAGGCACGGAGGATAATTAAATATTCTATAGCATTGTAAATGCTGGATGAACGGAATGATCCCCTCAAAAAGACACAACCTTGGCTCTTTAATGTTTTCCTTCGCATTCATTGTGCCTCTCTGTCCTCTAAATGTTTCATTACATTTTAAGTTGTTTTTCTCCAAACCCCCTGTACTTATTACTCACACAGCCTTAGCATACTGAACTGTCATACTCATGAAATCAATTAATTCTTTTAAATAATTTACCTTCCGAGCAGACCCAGATTAAGAAGGCTGTGTTTTTGTTCTTTTTTCCCCCGTGCATTAGATGGAGTGATGCGTATTTTCTGTGTTAAGGCATTAACTTGGCCCTCACCCCGTGGCTTGAAGGAGTCTTGGGTGATTAGAGAAACAGGAGAGCCTTGATAAAGCATTAGTGTGTGACACACACACACAGCCCGAAGACTCCTCTGTGCATTTGCACACATTCATTTTTCATGAAACAGACTCATAACAATTAGTCTGGTTGCCGCCCGGGCAATCTTAGCATCCCTATAATGCCTGCAGTCTGCTGTATGACATCACTCCCTTCAAAGTTTTAAATCTGACATTCTCATCTGTTTTCATAGTGAGGACATTAGTAGGCTGTAGCTAATAGGCCCACGCACGGTCTTCGCAGAAGAGGGGCCATAAAGTCGGGGGGGGGGGGGCTGGGAGTGAGACAGGAGAGCTCAGAGAAATAGGTGTTATTCACCAGGGCCTTTTACACAAATTAATTTACATGAGTGAGACAGGAAACAGTACTGTTGTAATCCTGCACGCTTTGCCAATCTTAAACCCATTTATTGCTACAAGACTCAAAGAAAGCAAAGTGAGTATTTCTGCATTATTTCCACAAATATATTACGCTTAGTACACTAAATAACCTCATAGGTATTTAAGCCCAAAGCCATGCCATAAGCTAAGCTGACACACACACGTCTGAGATGTGTGTGCAGTTTCAGAACACTTGTTTCCAGAGGAACAGGCAACACACAACCCTCCTGAGATATTCCACTTTCCCAGGAACTCCCTTTGCCCTAAACACCCCTCATCCCGTCCCTTGATACCAAAATCAAGGTCAAGGGGAAAAATTAGCCTTTTCCCCCGTCCGTGGGCTATTCCCTGGATGCTGTGGCTGAGCCGCGCTTGCTCCAGGAATGTTCCCGCCTCTTTTATTGTGACCGCCAGTCCCAAGGTCAGCTCCTTGGAAGAGGTTTGCAGCTTATCGGTATCTCCCTTTCTTTCCTATTTCGTTTTTATCTGTGCACTCTGTTTCTACTTTTATTTCCCTTGACTGTGGAAGTTCCAGCTGAGCTCTTCAGGACCAGGTTTCTGACGTGCTTGACTATTCTTCTTTTTTTTTTCGTCAAAGCTGTCATTAAGTCTCATTGGCTCGTTTCCAGAGGACCCACTGCAGCTGCAAGGCTCCCATCTGATGCTCCGCACACCTCTGTTCCCTCATGTCTCCCTCACAACCCTGGTCATGCACACCCCCCTCTCATTCCTTTTTTTTTTTTAAGTCTTTGAATCTATTGAAGTGTGCTTTTGAATATTGTTGTTGTTGTTCCAGTCTGGAAGCTACGGCTGTCAGCCTTGAGTCATCTTTGTCTCAAAAGGCAAAAGTTAAGCATAAAGAAAGTCTGAATTGAATCAAAATAACCTTTAATATTTCTTCCAAAAAAAATGATATTTTTCTACCACAGAAAGCAAGACTCCTGACTTTGGGGTGATTTTTTTTTTTTTTCTTTCTTGAAATTCCTCACCTGCCTCCTTCATTTTTTGGGTTGTCAGTTACTGTCTTGCCAAGAGAGGGCATGTTGTGTCTGACCCACGAGAGAACCGCTACATAAAATGGAGTGAATGCGAATGTGTCCGAGAGCGCTTTTACATGTGACGCAGTCGCGCTGTTTCTTGTAGCACCGCCATACGGCACGCTGCCTTTGATTGTGAATTTTAACTGTTACACAAGGAACATAGATTTGTAGTTACTCAAGGGAAAAAAGAAAAAAAAATCAACCTGTAAATTCAAATGCATCATTTTTATAGGCAGCCTGGCATTGACTGAAGTGTCTGCTTGTTATATATTTGGCAAGAGCTCCGAGTATGAAGGGAAGCTGTCAATAGCAATCCCAGCTATTGATACGGCAGTGGGCAGGAGATGTTACTTGGCCCCAGACTCCGGCATCCCTCTGATTCCTCTACATCATAATTACATTAATATTGACAGACCCTTGACAATAGTCACATTACTATTGATGGTTAGCTGTCAATACAGTGTTTCCCCAAATAAAACATATTCATTCATAACTTGTAAACTGCTCGATAAAAGGCTTTGCAAAGAATATTGGACCCGGCTGGGTCTGCTCTCCCGAGAGCACCGCTGCTGTGACAGGGATTTCCACCACCTGCCTTTGTGTGTGTGTGTGTGTGTGTGTGTGTGTGTGTGTGTGTGTGTGTGTGTGTGTGTGTGTGTGTGTGTGTGTGTGTGTGTGTGTGTGTGTGAGACTATGGACTGATAGATTAATTTCACTCTATATTAAAGCTCTGCATAAATCAAGTCTTTCTCCCCTGCCACCGACGGACGCAGCCGCACACACACACACACACACAAGCACACCTACGGACATAATCTGTGTTTTTATACCTATCAAGGAGAAAAAAAAATAGAAGATTAAGCTAAACAGATGGAGCCTGTTTATTGGCTGCCGTTCATTCAGAGCTCTATTTTCTTGGTTTTTTTCTTTTTAAATCCAAACTCAACTTCCACCACAGGCAACTTTCCAGTCACTAAACATGGCAGCATTTCAAACGCAGCTCAGTGCATTCGTCACACCTGCTTACTCAAATGCGAATTCACACTTTTTTTTATTCATTTGCTAATTCTAACTTTGTCCGACCGTGTATCCCGGCTCTATTGAAACATCATGAATGCGCGTACGGTCCCGTGTGTCACAATAAACCCCAGCATTGCGACCGTGTGTGAGAAAACATTTTTTTTAAACTTCCTCTAAAGACTCTAAAGTGACCATCATTTCTCTCTGGCTCTGTCAGAACTGCCATATTTACCCTGCTGAAATCTCTCTTAAAGCCTCGTGACAAATCCCGTTCGGCAAGACACAAAAGCCACTGTCAGAAAAGGCCCCTTCCGTCTCTCTCTCTCCCTCCATCTAGCTCCCTCTCTCGCCTCTTTTTGTGCACCTCTTGCTCTGTCTCTCCTTGTGTTAGTTAGTCTCCCCACTTCTTAAATGTTGCTTGCGAGGAACGGCCAGATAAAAAAAAAAAAAAAACTGGGGGAGCACCATGAGCAGTTTGGAAATATATCCGTCACAAAGTAGTCCGGACCTCACAATGGCCGGATCCAATATGGACTCGACTCTAGGGTGAGGAGAATTGTTCCACTTTTGGCGGATGTTTACGGTGAACCGGAGACTGTGCCGTTAGCCTAATCCCTGGTGATGTGATTTGTACACACCCCCTATCTCCAGAGGGAGCAGGCGCCAAGAGGCCCCCAAGGCTTCACCTCATGTGTGTGGCTGTTTGTGTGTGTTTGGAAATTGGGAAAGAACTGTCTAAGACGCCCCCGCTCCTCTGCATTGCGCAACTCAAAGGTTGCATTAAGGATGGGTCTTACATGTGAAACATGATTTCCATTCCTATCTAAAAAAAAAAAAAAACCCTTTTCATCAGAAAACCTTCACCTTCGGAGCTTCATCCAGCATTTCTGCAACAATATTCATTTATTTCTGTTTTTTTTCTTAATTATTTTGGAGGTTAGTCTTTGTTTATGCTTGATCCTATTCTTGAAAATCCTTAAAACACTGATTAAAATTCCTTTTTTTTCTCCCACGTGTCAACAGGTTTAGAAAGAAATGACGACAACAAAGGTTCATCTGGACGTTCTGCTAGCGAAACCGATGCTGACCCACGGATTCCGGTACTGCGCATCAACCAACTGGACGCTCTCGAACTAGACACAGCCCTCGAGCAACTGCTGTGGACCCAGTTCTCCCAGTGCTTACAGAATTGCCGCCCGGGCCTTCTGACTCCGGCCGAGCCCGAGCTCAGGGCTTTGCTGCAGCTGCTCTTGTGGAGGTTCACGCTGTATTCGAGCAGCGCCACGGTGGGCCAGTCCTTGCTGAGCCTGCGCTACCACAACCTTCTGTCCTCGGTGTCCCGTTACAGACCTCTGTCCCGCAGACAGAAGTGGGCTCTGGCGCTCCTCAGCGTGGGTGCCCGCTGGCTTCAGGAACGCTTCCACAGCCTGCTGCTGCTCTTGGGCTTGAGCGCCGGAGGGGCTGCGTCTGAAGCCGACGGCGGTTCACTGGCGCGAGGACTCCGCAGGTGCTTCGGCCTGGTTAATAGTGCTGCTCAGATCGCCAGTCTCGTCAACTTCCTTGTCTTCCTAAAGAAAGGTCAGCAGCCTCTCCTGGCGGAGAGGATCGTGGGAGCTCGGGCAGCGTTCAGCAAGCCCAACGTGGTCCGGGATGTATCGTACCAGTACATGAACCGCGAGCTGCTGTGGCATGGTTTTTCAGAGTTCCTCATTTTCCTGTTGCCTTTGATCAATACCAGGCGGCTGAAGGCTACCGCGTCTTCTTTTGTTTTCGGAGCAGCGAGGACGGAGGGGAAGGCGGCGCCAGAAGGACAGAGGCTTTTGAACGAGTGCGGCCTGTGCGGAGAGTGGCCGACCATGCCTCACACGGTGGGCTGCCGCCATGTTTTCTGTTACTACTGCATCAAAAGCCACAGCATGGCGGATCCCTTCCTCGCCTGTCCGAAATGCGGCGCCGAGGCTGGCCAGCCTAAACCACTGAGGGTGCAGGTGCAGACATGACATGAAGATGCTGGACTTTTTTGGGGGAGCAAATTAAACAGACATATACAGCGAATAATTAAATGAATAAATAATTACACCCAACCTTTTTTATATCTGAATAAAGGACGTGTCAGCATGTGTTTCAACATCCCTGCTTTTTTGGTTTTTATAAATGGACTTCACTCTTTATTATGTCTGTGTCTTTCCTGAACACACATAGAGCGGGCATGTTTAATGTATGTGCTGCCGTGTTGACTCTCCTCTGCCCCCTTTCCTTTTCTCTGGCCGGACTTTGGAAAGGACTATTTGTCTTTGGCGCAGGGGACGGACTGCGGAGAACCACGCAGAGCACATATTTGACGAGCGACTGTGTTGATTTATGCTCCGAATTTTCCGCGTGTATTTGTTGAAATGGGATTATTTGTTCTGATGAAAAATGCAGAAAGTCAGCTGAATAAATAATGAGAGGAATTTCTGATGCCTCTCATCATGGCCAAATTAGCATTTGTTGTGTGTTTTGTGCCTAAATTGTATTTCAACATCATTAAAATTGATAGAGTGTTACCTCTTGGGTGTTTATCTAGTTAAGTGGAGGAGAGAGAAAGAGATGAGGGGAAAGTTATAACAATCAGCACACTTCTCTGCAGACGGGCCCAGTCGTCCTGACTCCCATTATCCAGTTTCACAGCACCCCAACATGCTGAAGATCAAGGGGGCAGCCGGGGGCTTGGATTGAATCACACACACAGACACACACTTGACAACCAGCCCCTCTTTTCCCTTGGCCTTTCTCTCTTCTGCTGCCTTTCCGTCTCTCTCTCCCTCTCTCTTTTTGTAATCTCCTGGGCCCTCGCCCCGAAAAGACTGTAGTAAACTGTACCAAAAGCCAGGCAGTCATCTCCTTCCTCGCAGGCGAATTACTCTCTAATCCCTGTAATGAGTCCAAAGATGCTTATTTATGCTGGAGTTAACCTCCACGAGTGAGCCCAGCCCCTGGCCAAATGCACCCCAGCTGAGCGAAGCCTTTCCCTGGCTGACGAGTGGATCGGGGTGGGAATGGGGGGGGCGGGGGTGTCGGCTACCTCCCCTCTCTTATTCCCTCCTCCCACCTCCACTCTCCCGCTCTGATCGCTGGGGCTTAATTGCTGATTGCCAAGCCGATCAATCGGAACTGCAGGCATGATGGAAAGCCTATTGCACGGAGCCGGCTTCTGATCTCCGGGCTCAAAAACAGACATACACACATTTGCACTCAGATGAGGTTAATGTTTCTGCTGGAATGGAGAGGATAAAGCGTGAAATATTTGTCTCTGCGAAAGAATACCGACTTGCCCCGCTGCCTGATCTTAAATTATTCACCTTGCTGACCAATGTGATCATTTCTGCGAGAACCTCTGCAGGCCTTTGGAGTATAAGTCCTTGGTGGTAATCCAAGGCCGAAAGTAATGAATTGCATGGTTTAAGGCTCGTATGGAAGTATTGAAATAGCCCCTAGTTGGAATAAAAACTATACACCGTGAGGTGGGGTTAGAGTCTTAGATCATGATTGGTTTTGACATATGTGGGGGTTCTCTCTCATATCAAGGACGTTTTGACTAATGAGTCAAATATCGGTGCATAAACAGCGTGCATTTGTCGATATTTATGCACCACATTATATGAATGTATGTAATGTTGCCTGACAGCAATAATGAAAGAGACGTCTGAGCTTCAGATGCATATAAGATCGACCTTAATGCCAAGGCGACACATCACAGCCTTAACTTGTCGACAGACTTACAAATCCAATCCTTTTCGCAGATATTACTACACAGCTCTTAAATGAAGTCCCCAGTCCTCAGGAAAGAAAAAAGATAAAGAAGAGACAGTGCATTAAAGCCTATTAATTGAGTTGGGCCATGGATTGAATTAGCTGAAAGTTGGAACAGAACTCTGGACTTAAGGAAGCTAGCTAGGGCTCCGTTAAGCCTATCTGTCTTTGGATCTTTTCTAATTCGCAGGCTTCGTGTGGAGAAGGAAAAAGAGGAAGAAGCCCAGATTCCCCCAGCGGCTATGCAAAGCAATCTGCACATTCACACGCAGCCATTTAGGGAGCAAATTGGCCCCATGCCCCCTCTGACGAAGGTTTTAAGAGAAAGGGAATTAGGGCGTTGAATCCTTAACTAGATCTCCTTCTTTGATGAGCCTCTTTATCCTCCTGTCCCCTCATCTTCATTTCTTTGATGTAAGGCGTTGATTTTCCTGATTAAATAGTTTTTAAAGTAAAAAGCTTTTCTCTGGGCTCTGTAATACTAGGTACTTTACACTACCTATTGTAGGTTGGTTTGTGTGCATGTGTTGAATAGTCCATCTGTGCTATTCTTTAATTGGAACAGAGCCTTCAGCCTGCAGATAATAATAAGGACAGTACAATAGCTCTGATTCGCACATGAATATTTCTCTCTCAGAAATTGTTGTCATTTAAGCGGATGCCTGGCTTTTACCTCTTCATTTGAAGCGGCTAGAAGGACTTACAAAAGCCCAGTGCATCGCTAATGAAATTACCGAGTGCGGATTCCCGTGAGTTTCCGCTCCGGCTAAAAAATCTGCCCGAGATTCTGTTTTTTGTTTTTCTTTTAAACGCGGCGCAAGTCTGCTACCTGTTCGTTCGCAGCTGAGCTGGGAAGTCAGGCCTGAGATATTTCCGATACCTGACTTTGCTTTCGAGGTGGGAGTGACATTCCTTCTCGTGCCAGGAAGAGATTAAACAAAAACGAACAATCTATTGGCTGACACCACAGACGCTGCCATATGTTCTGTTTTTTTTTTTTTGTTTGTTTGTTTGTGTGTGTTTGTTTCTCGTGGCGTGTCCAATATGTCGACAGGAGTTACGAGCATACTCCATATTTCATACATTCAATAAAAGACATGTCAAACATGAAACGCCAACATTCCTCGAAGGTAGTGAAATCCTGAGTGTAGTCAAGTTGAAGGCGCCAGTCGCTCCGGGTACCTGCGTTATGAGACTTCCTGCAACACCTGCCAGGCTTTGGATACCATTGGGCCCAATTATGTTGGTCTGCCTCCTCCTCTTAACCACCTCTTCAGTCTTACAGGTCAGGGGAACAATCAATCACATCTAAAATAAGGAAGTAATTTCCTGAGCTTTTATCGCAGCACTGGGGGTTTGTCTGGTTATATTCGACACGGCCAGAGCGGCCGAGCCGCGCTGATTTGGCAGTTTATAGAATTTAGCCCTTGCTTCCGTTGTTGGCGAGGCCCAGGATAATTCGGGATCTATACGTTCACCTGTGCTCATGTTTTTTTGGAAGAGTGGTTCTGAAGGTAGGGAAAATAGACAAAAAGGCTGGCGTTATATGATGCGCGTCGATAAAGGTTGCGCCACTGTATAACTTTAAAAAGTTTGAGTGTAGGCTGCAATCCTCCTACTCCACCTCAGATACAAAGATATCCCTGAGAGCAAGCCTGCATACCGTCCCACATGTCAGGGGGGATTTGTATAAGCACAATATTACGAACTTTATCCAGCATCTGAAACTATTTACTTTAAAGTTTCTTTTTTATTAAAGACATTATGACTGTCTGATCTGAAGACTTTTTCCAGACTTTTACCGAACTGGAACAAGTGAGCTATTTGACTATATCAAATGAAAAAAAACACAAAGCAGACACAGTGTGTTTTTGTATAACTTCTGGTATTGTTCGCGTCATCTAACCCTCTGGGATAGGGCTGAAGAGACGGACACGACCTTCACCCAGCCAGTCCTCTCATTGGATGAGCCAAGCGAGGAATAGCAAGGGGATTGGATGAATGACCAGAGGGCATCAGGGGGGGATTATACGCAGGTGCGCCGTGGCACGCCTGCCGAAAGTTCCAAAGCCGCTGGTGTGTGTGTGTGTGTGTGTGTTTGTGTGCGTGTGTGTGTGTGCGAGCGTGCGTGTGTGTGCATTCTCCGACATTCGCATGCGTTTATCCCTCTCGGTCCTCTTCCTGTTGATGCCCCGAACAAACTAAATGAGCAATGATCTGCACACATCCCTCCAGATGTCTCCGTGAATTTCCTGGGGCTTAAGGCACCAGCTGAGCTCTTTGAACGTTTTGATAACTTCTGCAAATGTGATTGAACCTCTGCTTGTTTGGGAATGTGGCACAGGACGCAATGTGCTTACCGCTATTTCCCCCTCGAAGAGACGAAAAAGGCTCATACTAATGCACCTACTGGTGAAATATTCTTCATAAAAGAACTGTTAAAAGATGAGCTACATCCTGGAAAATGACATTTTAATTATCATTTTAGACATTTCAGACTCTTTATCGCACACTAAAAGGAAAATTCCAAAAGCAAAACGTTTACTTATGTCAAGATGTGAAATAATGGACATTTTGTGTTTCGAACTTTTTTTTTTTTATCTGTTCAAGTTCTGGACTTCATATCTCACTTTCAAGATTTCCATGAATCCATGCTGTTGTTAAGGCTCTGATTAGTTATCAGCAGCAGCAGAGGAAGACAGTGCAGTGTGAACTTTATACCCCATGATATGTCAATCGATGCTACTACAAGGCCCTTTATTCACACAGGTAATCACGGACAAGCAGGCTTGCATGTAAGATGACATCAATATTTGACATCTTCCTGTCAGTCTCACTGAAACTACACCCCATCATTCAAAAACAAACAAACAAAACCAATAAAATGTGTAGTATATTCGGCTGTGTTGAAACAGCAACACGTTGATGGTTATGGCTAACATATTTTCAATGAAACATCCTCAGGAGAGGAGAACTAATCCAGCATGGAGGAAATAATATGGAATCCCTGCCTAAGCAAGGTAACAGGAGGAATTTTTAAATGACATGCACTGAACAATGGAAACAGCAGGCAGAAAAAGGCCTAACCCTGTTAAGTACGGGGCTGCGGGATAATGACAACGTATTTGTGCATTTCAGCATCTTGGAATCTCCCTGGCGTGTGGGCTAAGGAAGAAATATATATATAGTAGATAGAAATGCATGCTTTGTTTTGTTTTTTGTGTGTGGTTGCCATGGATACCTGTGCACGACGGTTTCGCTGCTACTCTCATCTCCTCCAGGAGATCAGTGTCAACCAGCTTTAACCTACTCAGCCCCGTGTTTGCAGGCGGGCACAAGCACAAGGGAGCGTGATGAGCGCGTGCTAAAGTGCGCTCGGACCTCAGCGTGTCACCGAGAATGGTGCAACCTGGTAAACACACACACACACACACACACACACACACACACACACACGCATGGCACAGCATTAGTTCTGTGATGCTGCAGCTGAGTAGGACAACCCGGGATGTGTGATGTTGGGGAATAGGTTCAAGTGAAACGAGGTGGAATGAGTGATTTATATTCCTGTAGAACCCAATAAATAAGAAAAAAAAAGAAAAAAATTGGTGCATAATATAACTGAGCAGAGTTACAGTTCATGTTATGCTAAATAATATACAGAATTATACTACATGTCTGTGTAAACACAGCTTTTTCAGATTTTTCCCAGCATCTTCTTTATGATTAAGATCTTAGCGTGACTTGCCCCTAAAATCCACTTGTGTAGCATTGTATAGTTTCGTTTTCCGTCGTCTTTACTAATATATCGGTCATTTCTCTGTGGGGCTCCTGACAGACATTCCAGGCCCATTGTCAAGTATGATGCTCTCAAGTGTTTATGCTCGTCCTCTGGGCCACCCTGCCAGAAACCTCTCTGCACTGCAACAGTCTCCGCGCAACATCCAGTGGTAATATCGCTGCTTATTTCTATAGGATCTTCACATTGGAAGAAGAAGAAGAAAAAAGGCTCTTCAGGAAAAAAAAAAAGTTTCTGCAATTCAAAACACATTTTTTCTATCAGACAGGAGCTATATTGGCAGCTAAGTATTGTCAGATGTTGGCAAATTCCACATATTTTTCATATCCGGCCCCCTAAAACTCGGCGCTGCTTCAAGACTTGAGGCACATCATCGACAAGAGACTCTGGTTGACCTTCGGAGCACGGGTGGAAATGAACCAAATATCTATTTTTTTTTTTTTTTTGTATTCTCTCTGATACAAATGCAATATCACCAGCCATAAATCATTTAGGAATTTGTTTGGAATCATTGCATTTATTTTAAGAAGTGGGGGTGGTCATCAATAAGCGCGGTGTTATATATTCATGCATTCAGCAGATCCAGTTATTCATGTATTCACTCATTCACAAGGCGTAGTCGGTGGCTAGGTGCTGGGCTCCTGTGTGCATTTATGTGTGTGACCCGCGGCGTTGTCTTGCTATGCTGCGGGCTAGTGCTCTTCCCCAGGGGACTCTCATCTTTTACTGAGCCCTGACAGAAGATGGAGGCTGGAAGAGGGGTCCGCTGCATTAAAAAGCCTTTACCTTGTTCTGATTTATCACCCCTGCCACACACACACACACACACAC
>BJFM01002343.1:23849-71721 GCA_016586285.1 Arothron firmamentum | reverse complement strand
TATATATATATATATATATACTCCAAAAACAATGAGATCTAAAAAGTAATTGGAAATTTATATTATTAAGTAGGCTATTACAGGCTAGTAGAGGAATTTTCATTTATGATTTTAATTTATAAAAAAAGCATAAAGTCAAATTTTTTAAATGGATTTTATTTAGAGTAAATGAACTATGATACTTTTCATTATTTGGAATTATATAATCATTTATTTTAATATTATTCAACTAGTTTCGTGATCTGAAAGAACTGAGAATGGCTGAAGCATTCTTTAAATACGCAAGTCTAACTGATGATGAGGGTTAGGCCTTCATTGTCACATAAGGGCTGAACTTCATGCTCAGCGCCACCAGCTCATTCAGGTTTGAACCGACCCCTTTCAGTCGTCAGGCGGTAGAGCGAAAATAGGACCGACTCTTTTAGTAAGAGTGGCAGAGAGTTCCTTTCCTTTAGAGTGGAGAGCAGAGTGAGCAGGACAGCATGTGAAAATGTCATGACCGCTCACACGGTAGGACAGAGGGAGGAGGGTAAATATATGTAATGATGACAGCACAACACGTTTTCAGGTCAGAGAGAACACGTTTATACACCATGTAAATAGAATTAGAGACAGAAAGATTAGGAAATTGATCCTCCTGCAGCTTCTTCTAAGTCCTTACAGTTTCAAATGAATGTAAATGATTTAACTGATTTAATTGCATTTTCCTCCTTCATCAACACTGTTCCTTTGCACTCTATGTAAATGGCTGCAGTTGATTGGTCTGCAGGCACACCCTCCTTGGACAGCCCCCCAGCACATGGAGGTATATAAACAGTGTACACTTGAGAGGAACCAGGGAAAACTTGATCATCACTGTTCAGTTTGGACTCCTGTCAGACGGCTGTAGCTGGTAGATCTGAAAGTTTCGTTAAGTAACTGCTGTTTTGTTTCAAATTTTTGACGGGAACCCGTGTTTTCTGTGTGATTAGTAGTGAGATGCAGAGCCAGCAGCCTCTTCACGTGGCCACTCCACTGAGACAGAGCCTCCCCCTGACCAAAGAAGCTGGGACATCAATTTACCTGAAGCTGGACTCATCTCAGCCCACTGGATCCTTCAAGATCAGAGGCATTGGCCACCTCTGCAAGACTGTACGTCATTAAAGAACACCTGTGGGAACAGTGATGTTTCCAATCCCGTGTAAATGTATATACATTTATTTTGTCTGACTGGGCTGTACTGAGGCCGCATGACATCCTCCCCATTGTTGTAGGCACTGTTTCGCCTGTTGCACAGACAACAAAAAGTTATTACATCATCTGTTCTGTTTCTGTTCTGTTTAGTAAAAAAAAATCATTATAATACAATGACATTTAATCAATTGAAGTGTATTTCTGTAACCATATTAAGGAAGAATTGTCAGTATATGGATGGATGGATGATGGATAGATGGGCAGATGATGGACAGATGGATATGCTTTTCTTTATTGTTGTCAAATTGTTCTCCATTATTTTATCATTGTAGTGGGCTGAGAGGGGATGCGAACGGCTTGTCTGTTGTTCAGGTGAATACACACGCATGCACATGCACATGCACATGCACGCGCGCGCATACACACACACACACGCACACACAGTGGGATTAAGCACGGACCCATTGTGTCTTAAACGTATTTAACTGATTTACACTTTCAAACAGGGGGAAATGCCGGGATGGCTGCGGCTTATTCTGCCCGTCAGCTGGGAGTACCTGCAACTATAGTTGTTCCCAGTGTCACACCAGTTATGACAGTGGAGCGGCTGAGGGATGAGGGTGCCACAGTTGTCATTCATGGCAAGGTTTGTATGTTTCTTGTTTACTTTTACTTGTCCTTTAGTTTAGAAATATCCTAAATCAACTGATTTTTTAAGATATTACCACAACTACTGTGCATTTATATTTTGATTTTACTTTTGATTTTTTTTTTTTTTTTTTAAGATTTTGCTTCTTAAAATGGTTTTCAATCTCTTACATCCATAATAATTTCACAAATGGTGTGCTCCCCAGGCACTAAATGAAAGCATTGAATATGGGCAGCAGCTCGTGGCCAATAACCCTCGCTGGATCTTCATCTCACCATTCGATGATCCCCTCATCTGGTAAAATGATTTCTGTCTTTTAGCAGCATCACAATTTAAATGTAGCAAAGAAAACTAGGAGAAGGGTCGATAGCAACAACAAGTTCAAGCCCACAGGGCTGCCAGTGTCCGTTTCCTACCAATGTAGAAAAAACTCCAGCAGCAGGTGCAAGGCCAGAGACAAGGACCTGTATGTGAAATGAGGAAAATGGCTAGCAATTTTAGGCAATTTGTAGATTTCACAAAATTATGAACATTTTTTTTGAAGGAACTCAGGAGAAGGAAAATTGACTGACTTAAAATGATCTAATAGATATGGTCAGCTTTGATTGTGCAGATGTATGTCTGTGCAGGGAAGGCCACACATCTCTGGTGAAGGAGCTGGAGCAGGAGCTGAGGGAGAAACCTGGAGCAATCGTGCTGTCAGTGGGAGGAGGAGGCCTGCTCAACGGAGTGGTGGAAGGGCTGCGCCGTGCTGGCTGGGATGATGTGCCCATCGTGGCCATGGAAACATTGGGAGCACACAGTCTGAATGCGGCAATGCAGGCAGGGTACCTTGTCACTTTAACCGAAATTACCAGGTAAAGGAAATTAAGGTTGAATGGATTAAAAGGCTTTGTTTGGGGGGAAATGCAAACATTGTATTCTGATCCCTAGCGTTGCAACCACACTCGGCCTGGCCAGGGTTTCCGCACAGACCCTCAAACTGGTCAAAGAGCATGCAGTTTTCTCTGAGGTGGTGACGGACCAGGAAGCAGTTAAAGCTGTGGAGCGTTTTCTAGGTGAGCGCAAACCTGTAACTTGAAACAGGCGCACAGCCGGACTGAAACATTTCTGCAATTGAAACATTTTTCTTTTCCTTGTGACTCATCCTCTCCTACAGATGATGAAAAGATTTTGGTGGAGCCTGCATGTGGCGCTGCCCTGGCAGCTGTGTACAGCGGTGTTCTCAAAAGGCTGCAGTATGAAGGAAAGCTTGCAGAGCAGATGAGCGGTCCGGTGATCATTGTAGTGTGCGGTGGGAACAACATCAGCTTTGGGCAGCTACAGAGGCTGAAAAAACAGCTGGGCCTGTCAAATGTGGGTGACAAGGTTGGACCTGCATGAGTCCTGGTCACTCCATCAGCTTCTCTTAGTGCAAAATTCTTGCCCTCCATCAGTTCATTCATTCCAAATACTGAATGTTTCCCCTGGGAACTGAAAACAATGAGAAATAATAAGCTGCTGCAGGAATATTTAGAAATGATTCTGATGAAAATGTGCTTCTGCTCCGGTGAAGCTAGTTTTTATTTGAGATACTTTTGTAAAAATCTACAGACTCAAACAGGTTGCATTTATCATATCCAGAATACTAGCTTTTAGGAATGTTTGGGTTTGTTTGAACTGCTTTTTGTATATAAGAATATATGTAAAATTAATAAATTATGTTTAATAATGATTTCATAGTATACTATAAATAAGGCTATAAATTAAACTAACCTAACAAATGTGTCTATTAGCTAAGATATATTATTATTATTATTATTATTATTATTATTATTATTATTATTATTATTATTATTATTATTATTATTATTATTATTGTTTAAGTAGGATTTCCATGACCCCGCTAAGGGAAAATTGATTAATGATATTATATACTGTACACACACACACACACACACACACACACACGCACACACACACTAGCCTATGCATCCGTGCATGCCCCCTGGAAACACATGGCACATATCACATACCATGCTGGCATTCCATTGACTGGACTGTATGGGAAGGGTCACTTTTTTGTCGAGCTCTACTAGTCAGGAGGCAATGAAATACATGGTGTCAGGAGGAAAGCAGACAGCTGTGCGAGGCAGTTAAAACCCCCATTCAACTGTCACGAGTTACTTTTAAAATTACGTAACCATTCATTTCTTGTCCCAATCAGAATTATGCCAATGTTTACTTTTGATTTTGGCTTTTAAGAAATATGATTTGTTCTCAGCATGTCACTTGGATCATTTATTTGCACTCATATTTAATTATAACATCAGTCTTTTTCAGTTCCGTAGAACAGAAAAGAGATACAATTTCTTTTCTCATCCCAGTATTTTGACTTTTATTCAACATCGAGTTACTCTTACACCAAAGATCTTATTAGTGGCATTTTCTCCAGGGTGTCTTTGTTCTGAGCAGTTCTTCCAGTTATGCTAGTATGTGATCATCAGAGCAGCATTCTCAAAGTTAATCATGCAAAGCCACTAAAGGCACAGGGGTGGGTGAAACTATGTTTGGGGAACCAGCCGGAATTAGCCTGGCCCAGGACTCACAAGTGTTTGGTTTTACAGACAATGATGATGTGATGCCCCAGAGATAAAAACCTGATTTACACACTATCCCCACCGACAGTCAGTATCTGTGCTTGAGTGACAACAGGAGTGTCATCATTGCTTTTTTCCCATCCATATATAATTGTACATGACCTAATTTGGGGATGGATAAAATTCTACATTGTTTTTCATGCAGGCTTAATGGAATCATTTGAGAAAAGCATGAATAAACAACGTGTACATGAGGACATTTCTTTATTGTGACAAAGAAATCTCAAATGACATATTTATTCTTTACATCTGTATAATCCATTTTAGATATGTTATTTCTCATGTGCAGAGGTAACAGTAAAAGTTAAGTTAATGCAACCATAAATAAGTGTAATAAATATCAAGTCAATGTACAGCACATTGCTATCGCAACACTTCTTTGTAAGGATATGTCCGCCTAATTACTTGATCTAATCTTCCCGCCAGAGAAGGAACCAGATAAGAGAATGTGCCTGTTAGCAGCAGTATAATCACCAAACTGAGTGAGCCCTCCCCATGGTTCCATAGACGTCATCAGACCTTATGTTTTCAATTCCAATTCCAATCTAATTGCGAGATGACTCGCATGACAAAACATGTTCACCATGATAGGGAGAGAGTGAAATCCATCCCAGTAAGAAAAAAAAACGTGAGAAGATTATTGGTATTCTTTCAAGTCCATTAAAAAAAGAAAAAAGCACAACAAACCGGATATCAAACTGATATCAGCTTGTAAGTAGTTTCAGAATCTTTTACTGGAAAAGCAGTGCAAACCAAAATAAAGATAAATTAAGATTAAAAAAAAACAGTAAAATGAAATAATCAATAAAAATCATCATCAAATGATTTATTTACATCCTTTTTTAACAGCTTATCCCTCTTTTTTTTTTTTTTACACTTTTACAGCTAAACATTTGTTTGAAGAGTGTTGTAGAGTAAAGGAGAAAGGGGTTGTTCTCAAGCACATTTAGCAGCAGTTGTGCACACTGTGGGATCCTAGTTTTTTCGTTTACAAAGCAATACAGGCTTCACACACCAGCAGTACATCACAACCCGCATCTCCAATATCACCTATGAAGTCACCATTTAAAAGAAAATCATATTTCAGAATCAGAGTTTATAAATTAATAGATTAATATGACTTTTTACATGGGGAGACTTTTAATCGGGTTTATTTAAGCATATATTTTGCAAAGACAGAACATTTCGCCCTCTAGAAAGAGAGGCTTCAAAAGAAAAGGCCAGAACATCACAACCCACAGACGGGAGGTGAAGGGAGGCAGCAAAAATGAAAATGTAGCATTTTTCCCATCAGAAATACTATCAGTTGGTTTAATAATGCAGAGAAAGGACTGATCAGATCCTTTGAAGTTCACAGGCCAAAACTCTCGGGCCATTTTGGAGCGGAAAAAAAGTCACAGTCGCTTTCACGTTGTTACTAAACTTAGTGCAACCAGAACAGTGCTGTTCAAATAGCATTCCCTGAATACTTCAAAATATATGCATTAAAATAAATCAGAAAAACAAGAAAAGTAGCATGTGTGCAAAAGGTGATTTATAAAGAAACAGCAGCCACTGCAAATAAAATTAAATAAAACAAAACTAAAGAGTTCTGTTAGAGCAGCAGAGCAATGTCAAAATTAAGTTGTTGGGAGGTGTGTGTGTGTGTGTGTGCGTGTGTTTTTTTTTTTTTAAGGATTGTCAAGTCTTTTATCCACTGAGAGGGTCCTCGCGGTAGTGAATGGCATATCGCAGTTTCTCCAGCATCACGTCCAAAGAGGTGTACTGTGGCAGTTTGACCATGAACATACAGGTCTCCACACGGATGTATCGTGAGTCTGCCTGCCCTGCAAAGGACAGAAATTCAAGGATGTGAATACATCATCTTATCTGTTTCTGATTTGGATATTAAAAGATTGATGCAGACACACTGTAACCTCTTTCAACTGTACATTTTGATTATTTAATACTAAAATAAAATTAAAACATTAAGTTTTCAAATCACAACACTATACTTATGGTGCTATAGTAACCGCCTATCTGCCAATTTAACTCTGCCTCTGGTCTGCGTCTTGCCTGCAGCTCCATCAGGAGGGGCGATCTTCATGGGATATGGGGGAACATGGGCAGTGTCTGGACCCCCGTCCTTGCAGGGGCAGGTGAAAGGAATGCGCTCTTGGTTGCATGCAAATTTGATGAATCTGCAGAGTTCCTCCTGAGTGAACATCTCCAGGGCAGTCCAGAAGAACTCAATGTGCTGGTCCGTCTCCATCAGGCCCACCTGATACATGGTGTGGGCCTGCAGATGGTTGGGGGTAAAAGTCACATTTGAGCAATAATGTAGCAGTGTAGTGCACCATTCCTTTGTCTAGATAAAAATGAATATGCCAAAGTGTAGAAATAACACAATGCTGAAACCGAGTGCATTTTTACAACTCATTTTGTAAAATATTTTAAAATGTTAAAGTCTATAGTGTACTGCAATGAATTTAATCAATAATAAAAAAAACAACAACCCACATTTCTTAGTTATAGTAGGATGCGTATGCACTGACACAAGAGAAATAAAAGACTCCACAGTATAATCTGGCCACACTATATCATTTGTTATTATTGACCTGGAAAAGTTAAGAATATTTGCACATACCTTAAGAAACTCCAGGTTGATGTGTGGCAAGCCGCACGTGCGCAACTCCATCTCAAGAGGGGTCAGCATGGTGAGCAACTGCAGGGGAATAATTGAGCTGAGACCAGCACGCACCGCTGTCATACACTCCGTGTTCTGCAGTTCCTTCAGGCGGAGGCTGCGCACTGCCCGTGCGTACATATCCTTATTCTCCCAGCTTAACACACAAATGCCAAACATATAAAAGTGGGCAATGTGGATTCTTCACAAAGACAACATACAACTGAAGGCTTCCTCACCTGACCGTAAGACTGCGGCCTCCCTGACAAAGTTCCACTTCCTCTCCTGTCATAGTCACATAAGTGAAGGTGCAACAGGGCCGACTGGGAGAATCAGGGCTTTCTCCAGAATAGTGCTGAGAGGAGATCTCAGCACATATGGCCTCCAGCTCTGTATCATCACTCACCTGCAGTGTTGCAGAAGAAAATGTTTGTTTTAGTTTTCCTCCAATTGTAAAAGTTTTGAGACATGAGATCCATGTAGGGCAACTTAGGCCTAACAAAACCACTGTCTAGGAAGACTAACTTACATTTTCAAACTTCTTCACATAATTGTAGGTGAGCACATCAGCTTCCTGCAAATCCTGATCTGGGTCAAGTGAATCACCCACCAGACCCTTCCAAAAGGAACCCAGGAGGTCCAAAGGAAGTGGCACATCAGCACGGATTGCTATGCCCAGAAGCTGACCAAAAAAGTGGAGCAGCTGTTCTTCTGCATAACTTATAGGGCAGGGCGTCAGGATGTACTTTCCCTAAAGAAGGTCATATGGAATTCTGATTAATGTGAAATACCGTCATTCCCCAATAATGATTCAACATTATACTTGAGCAAAAAAAAAAAAAAAAAAAGGGTTTTAGGAGACAGCGAGAAAACAGCAAATGCAGGAATCTGTTACCTTGTTACGGTTGGCTGCAGCACTGGGGCAGGGAAGCAGCAAAGAGAGAACAGAACTCTGCAACTCTTTACATACCTGCCACAGAAAGTGCCTGAAGGAACCACCTGAGAACATACAAGTCAAGCAGGTTCCAGTTAGATAAAGCTTTTAAAACAGGCTATTTACCACGTTCTCTCAGATTTGGAGTTTAATGGACAACAACTCCTGAGACATTTAAACAAACAAACACAAAACACTGTATATTTCTTCTTTAATCTTGTTAATCTCTAAATATATTATATTCCTACTTGTGCCATGAACTTCCTCTCCAGTGAAACGTATGTTAAAAGCATAGGTAGGGTCACCCCCACTGGCCAGTTTGACACACAGCTGTGATGACGGCACACAGGACAGCTGACGTGCTGCCTGGCAGAAATAGGTGTTCTCAGATGATCTGATCTCACCTGAAAAAGAGATTCAAACATTTAATCAAACAAGTGGAAAACAATACTGAAAGTGAGACATTAAAAGGATAAAAATAGCTAAACTATGAAATGTCTTCTGTCTGCTTAAGTCAAAAAAGTGCTCAAAATAAATGAGTCATTATCCAGAAGAAGTGGTCTTGGAGAGAGTGAAATAAATGCATACCTCCCACAATCTCAAGTGGGTCCAGGGTTATCTCAGGAGCAGCATGATCAGCTGTCCTCTGGACTGTGGCATTCAACACTCTGTTCATTACTGTGACTTTGGTGTCGTAAAAGATAAAGCCTGTACACCGTAGAAAAAGAAAAAACTTTAAGTGTTAAAAGTAAATTTGGATAGGATGCACTACTCAGACTTTCAACTAAATTTGGACTAGGATTGAAGAGACATTCTTTGCTATAAACATTTTCAGGATATCATACAGCAACCTTCCTGTTCGAAATGATTCTTTACTCAAAGTAATTGTGACTGAAAAGTAGACTGCTGGGCACAGTAATATATCGAGTAATTTACTACAGTCAACTGTTTTTCCTACTGTGACCTTGCTCACCTTTGGCCTCACACAACAGTGCTGCAATGCTGTTCCGATATGTCTGTGTCTGTCTAAGCTCCACCAGAGGCAAAAAGAAATTTTCCAGGGTGTTGTTAAGGGACTGCAAAAGAGCAAAGCGCAAGCGCAGACTCTCCACCGGTACATCTGTCAATGGAAAACAAATTTCTGTTCACAACAGCGCAAGATCTAACCCTGAAAATGCGCTGGGTGCGGTGTGGCTCATACATGACCGCGGAGCTGATTCATTTCCATTCAAATCAATGCCTGAATGTACACCAGCTGCAGCTGCGGCTCCGACAGGGGTGCATGCTCCGCTCGCCCTCCGACAAAATACGCACCATTTCCATTTTGGTTGGATGCCAGAGCACGCCACATAATCTAGCACAATGCATCGCGTGCGGGACAGGAAGTCGGGTGTGAAGAGAAAATAAAACATCCAGGAAATTGTCACAGTTTTTAAGTGTGTCAAAGGGTTCCCCCTGAAGTTAACGGGTCTCAGGTCTTGTGGGGGTCTTCTTGCAATCATTTTAGACAAGGGCGAACAAAACCATATCAATAATTATGATGTGTCACATCCTTTTTTAAAAGGATAGTTTAAAGAACACATGGCATGGAAAGCGATTTCAGAAGCAATGGGACTGAATTGTTAGTCACTGAAATTACTCAAATCAGTGCTAATAGTATGCTTTTCATCTACATAACTACGAAGTGGTAATATTGTGTGTCCGTACGTGATTTAGTTTTCAGCATCCTGTCGGAGCCACACCGTGCTGACGCAGCGGTTTATTATGGTGGATGCATTCAGTGTATTCTTGGAGTCATACATATTTTGCTATGGTGAAACAACATTTTATTACCGATGACAGTGTCTGCACCAAATTGAACCCATTTGAAGCTCTTATCCCAAAAAAAACACTGACTGTGTTTGCGTTTCAGTCGTGGCTTTTGCTCCGTTTCTGCCGTCCAGCAAAGTACACCGCTGCGTCAGCGTTGTGCAGCTCCGACAGGACGCTGAAAACCAAATCATGTACGGCCGCACAATAATACCACTTTGTAGTTATGTAGATGAAAAACACATTAAACACTGTAAGCATTAATTTGAGTAATTTCAGTGACAAGCCATTTACTCCTCTTGCTTCTGAAATTGCTTTCCATGCCATGTCTTTTTTTATATTATCCTTGGCTTCGTACTTCAGGTCTTTCTTCCTCCTTAAATAAAATGACTGCGAGATGACCCTCACAAGACTTGGGACCTGTTGAAAACGATCACTCTAAATACGGGACTTTTTATTTTGATAATTTCCAGGATGTTTTATTTTCTCTTCCCACCTGACTTCCTGTCCTGCATGCGATGCATTGTGCTAGATTGTTGCAGCGTGCTCCGGCATCCGACCAAAATAGGAATGATGGATATTTTGTCAGAGGGTGATTGGAGCCCGCAGCCCTGTCGGAGCCGGAGCCGCAGCCAGTAAACTTTGAGGCACTAACTTGAATGGAATCTAACCAGCTGCATGGTCGTGTCGGAGCCGCACCACACCCGGTGTATTTTGGGGGTTATTCATCACGCAGACTTACTGAGGAGGCAAGCCACACGAGGATCAGCGATGTCACTGGGGTCTAGGTAGACTTCATGTGGATGCAACCTGGCTGGTGTGATAGCCAGGTGACGACAGAGCCTGTTTATATATTGAACCAAGGCTACATCCATCTCCAAGCTCCACTTCCGACAGGCATTTTGGGCATGACGTGTGTCTATACAGGTGCACCTGCACAGCACACAACAGTTTTCTCACGTTAATACTGACAAATCGAAGATCAAGTTTCTGATAGTAACAATGACTGAAATACTCTTGCTGAATTAATAGTGATTAAAAAAAAAAGACATCAAGTGAATATTATTCAGTTTAGATATTTATCATATGTTTAACTGGTGATGAGCTTTTTTTGATTTCAAGAAGCCAAAAGAAATATTTGAGGTCAAATGTATGAGGACTCATCTATATCATTTTTAAAATGTTAAATATTAAACCAACAGGCACAAAGCAGATATAGGGTAAACTCCAAACTTTCATGATTAATGTAACTGACAAAAATGACAGCTTCATTATTATTATGATTATTATTTTAAAAATTTTATAGGTGACAGACTTACCTTTCAAAATGAAGATCATAGCCACAAGCCAAAATTGCCCTCCATATGCTACGGATATCCTGCTTGGCACGGTCAACTGCAAACTTATGGAAGCCCTCCAGGGTTAGATACTTCTCCTCCGGGACTGAAAAAAGAAAACAAATGCAGAAATATGAAAATCAGCTTTAGAGAAGGGTTACAAGTTTCCTAAACACAAACAAAAGGAAAAAATAATTTATATATTTATTATTTTGTCTAGATGGAACATTCCAAAACAGTCCTTGAGTATCCAAGAACTACAGTGTCTCTACCAACAAATCTGCCAAAAATTTATGGAGTTTTGACTTTCCTTCTTCTTAGACATATTTTATATATTTAGTAATGGTCAACATTAAAAGTGATGTGTGCGATCAACCTTCAGCTTTCTTTGGAGGAGATTTCTCCAGATCCTTCTCATCAGATCGTGACTTCTCAGGAGATTTTGACTTTAGGACAGCCTTCTTTTCACTTAGTGCAGATCTGGAAGGAGCAAATTCCATTAAGTTCTCTAAACATGTAGCTTTCAACTGTTTTATGGGTGGATTACCTGACACTGTTGAGCACAGACTTTTCCTTGGTTGGTGGTTTGGTGATGGGCCTCTTTGTGCTCATAACTTTACCTTGGTGCTGTTCTTTTCCTGCCTTGCTGTATTTGTTCTTATTAGGCTTGGGAGTACCATATTTCCTTAGAATCTGATCCAAACAAATTAAAGTCATTCAACATCATCGACAGATTGCCGAGGGAATCATGTAAAAGTCCCAGTTTACCTGAGTAAGCTGGTCCTCAAGTACTTTCTTTGGGGGTCTGACATTGGTGAAAAATGTGTGGAGTAAATTTCCAGGGGTCTGCGCATTAATTTGCTCCTTGCTGAGGTAAATTTCGGACACTTTAATTGGCTTGGCAGATGTAAGACTCAACATCTGCTCTGAATGCACGCAGCTCTTGAAAATATCTGTGAGAACATCACTCACTACCGGTGCAATCTTTTCACCTGCAAATATAGACATGTAAGATTTTAGACTGGAAGAAGTAAACACGGTCATACACAATGACAGATATTACTCAATACCTCACATGTCTTCACTGATATTTTTCACTACAACTAACAAACATTGTGGATTAATTTGTACATTTAATTACTTTAACCATTTATTTGTGATCATCAGCTGACTCTGAAAAACTTGCATTCTTTTGCTATGTTTGGATCCAAAATTAAATTAAAATTAAAATTAAATTAAATTCAACTTTTCATGATGACATCGGAATGCCCCAACCGTCACAAACAATATTTTCATAAGCCATCCTAATTTTTTACATTTTTAATTGATGCTCTATTACCACATTTCCGCAGATGGTATCAGCTCTACTATACTGGTATTTTTGTAGGTTCCAAAAGAAGCAGAGAATTGTCACAGAGTCATTGCTTCATCAACGGTAGCCACACACGGAGTGAATAGAGCAGTGCAATCTCTGGACCAACATTTTTAAACAGCTAGGCATTTGTTGCGGTACTTTGCTTTGTTTCAGTCCATCAGTGTCCTCAACTGTTTGTCTCTATGCTGGTCTGTATGCTGCCTTGTTTCTTGTTTTGGGTTTAGTCGTGCTTAATGGCTTCATCCACGGAGTTCTATTTTTGTAGTGGAAATGCCCCCCTACAAAAGCCCTGGCTCCCAAAAGTGAGTTGATTAAAGTAGAGTGGAGCCATCAGTGAAAATGCGGCATTTGTGTCCTTAGTATCAGTGAGTCTAATTGAAGGCTTGTGTTAGTTTAATTTATTTCTGTTAAATGATCTTATTTTCTGATGTTGTACTGGTGAGCAAACATGCAGTTTGCAAATGTCCAAGTGTAGCAATAATCTCTTATTGGACATTTGCAACCTGCATGTTAACATATAACGTCTAACATACAGTGGTGGCCAAAATTATTAGAACACCTGACACATTGGAAAATATTGACCTTTTTGGCTTCAAAACAACAAATACTAGATGTACAGTATTTGTAGGACTAGGTAAGTCCAACTTGCACTAAATTTGCTTGATAAGGCTAACTTTGAGGAGGCCATTTCTTGATTTTCCATGTTTCAGCAGTTTCTTTCTGTCGCAGGTAATTCCAGCAAGTTGGAAAAAACTTTATTTTTATAGCCAATTCAATAAAAACAACTGAGACCTCTGAATAATATGTTTTAACGATTTAACCACTGCAATATTTAACCACCAACCTCTGAGTGATTTGTCTGAGAAGTAATCTTCTAGAGCAGAGCTTCCCTGAGCTTCAAACAGGCTCTGATTAACAGTGGAAGCAGTGAGGATCTCTTCACTGCTCAACTCCATCAACTCCTCTTCTCCATCAAGACTGGACAAACCAATTAGGTCGCTGCTATTAAAAAGACTTGCTCGGATTTTTTCCACTTTTGCACGAGAACGAACCTATAATTTATTAAAGCCAGATGAGTGTTTTCTCCAAAACATTTTAAATGTAAAAATGTAAGTAGATCTTGTGGTGTATAAATCCTACCTCAATGACAGCATAACCCTTGATAGGCCTTGACATGACTGCAGTGCTCTCCAGTGAGGTGACTGTGTGCATCGACCCTCCATCGGACACTGATGGTGTTTCTGCACCATCTAAAGGCTCTCCCAAGCTGCCGAGACTTCCCAGGCTTCCTGTACTACACAGAGAGGCATCCAGGCTCTCCTGGCTAGAAACAGTCTGCGGATCCTGCTGTAGGCAAGTAACAACCAAAGCCATATTAGGGTTAAAAGGTGGAACTGCTAACAGCTCTTGATCAACAAACAGTTCACTGGCAGTGCAGGACACTTCCTGAGAAGAGCTGCAGATTGATGTTTGACTGATAGAAGCTGAGGCGCTCACACTCAAAGCTGGCGTCACACTGCTAGAGCTGTCAGGACTCTCTGGTCCTTCGTTGTTGAGGAAGGGATGCTCAGTTTCAGGACCTACTTTTCCATCCTGAGTGCTAAAAACTCCAGCCGCTGTTTTGGTCTTCTTAGGGTTGTCTTCCTGTAGAGGGATGAAGATTTCATCTTTGAAGAGCCCTCCATGTGCATTGCACGCCCTGCGGATGGCATTTCGAACAACAGCCTCCTCCAGGTGTGCGGGGATACCTGAGAGCACCAGCAGACGACTGTGGGCAGTGGGCCCCACCAATGCTTGACAGGCATCTGTCACTGCATCACATGTCACGCTTAAACCTTGTGGGTCTTTATTGGCAAGATGACGCAGGATCATGAGAAGAGTAAGGCAGCGGTGGAACCATAATATGTCCTCAGGTTTACCACCAGCCATGCTCAGCAGGGCACTGTCACTTTCTGATAACTGCGCACCAGTACTTCCCCGTTTCCCTGACACAGCTGCAGCAACTGCTGCTGCTCTCTCGCGTTTCATCTTGACCTTCTTACGTTTGGACAGAAGGCTAGGGCTCTGTGGGGTCTGGCCTGGAGAGGACGATGAGGAGGATGAAGAGTCGCTGAGATTTGGGGCAGTGGTGGAAGAAAGAGCCCCCACAGAAGAGGGGCCAACATTGAGGGGAAGTGTCACCTCTGCAACAGCCAAACACACTTCCATTAGAGCATGGAAGTAAGTGGAAAACCGGCTCTGCTCTGCCCCCAGAGCCAATGCAATATTTCCAGCTGAAGACCCCCCTGCTACAGCTCCCCCAGTTGTCCATCCTTGAGTCTCTTGGTCATAGAGCTTTCGTACTTCTGTCTGCAGGGCCATGAGTACTGCAAGGCAGGGGTTGAGCAGCAACGCAATGGAGCTGGAGAGTCCAGAGGGGCATTTTTGTTGCTCTAAGTGGTGTATCTTCCGCAGAAGTTCAGCCAGCAAATGAAAAATAAGCTCTTTGATAGATGGAGCAAGGTCAGTAGTCCAGAGCAAACCACCTAAAGAAATAAAAACACAGAACGGTGAAATGTAGAATCTGGAGAGATCTGGACACCTTTAGTGGAATGTACAACTATAATTTAAAATATAGATGTAGTCAAAATCCCTTCCTTTGTAATTAATAAAGATTCATATTTTAGAAATAGCTGATAAATTAGACAGATTAAAGTGGTTATTATTGTTATTGAACCTACCCAGCAGCTCTACCACCTGCAGCAGTACAGATGGAGGCACAGTGTCCAGTTCATCTTCAGACCCTTCACTCCTCTCTTCAAGCTTCCATGTTAGCAACTGTTCAGCAAAAGCAATGGCCAAAGGAAACTCCAGTGGCAAAGAGTGAAGAACCAGCACCGCACCAGGAAGGGGTGACACTCCTGCAATTAGGACATTCATTCATTCTGTTTTATCTCGTCACAGATTTTATTTAGAAAATGTTTAAACTTTGATTAATTTCTTTCTGAGAGGTATATACTGTACCTAGTTTGATGTGCACTTTATCTGTGGGTATGATCACTGAGGGATACTGGTTTGTGGTGGGAGGGGGGATAAGGCCGGTGTTGGTAGGTGAGGCATCCAATGGATAGCACACTGCTTCCATGAGATTTAACTGTCCATTTCTACGCACTTTATGACCCAAGCCATACACCATGACTCGAGCCCAGGGCGCCTTATAAAGGCTGGAGCTAATGCGATGAGTAAAATAGGCATTTTAAAAAAATATGGCTTTGTAATGAATGCTGACTTTCTGTATGAATGCTGCTATGAACTTACTCTTTGCGGCAGCCAAGCTGGCTCTCCTTACATGACACAATCACAAATGCAGCACCTGGAAAGCTGACATCCATGCTAACCTTTGACTCTGTCACAGGAAACTCTTCAGAGGTAAACTGATCAGGTGCATTCTGTTGAAAAAAAATTGAGGGAGAAAATAAACTTCACAAAACAATAAGAGCAAACAGAAACAGATTTTAAAAGATAAGATAAGATTTTTATTGATCCCGCAGTGGGGAAATTTAACTGTTACAGTAGCTCAACAATTATAAAAGAAACATTAAATAATAAAGAAACAGTATAAAGAGTATAAATAATAATAAACCAAAAAGATGTATTTACACGGTATTTACACACACAGCCTCACCCATGGTTGTGCAGCGGTGAGGTGTTATTGTACAGGTGAAATATGGGTGCAGCAGCTCTGAGTTAACCGTATAGAGTGAGTGAGTGGAATGAAAAAAGACCATAAAGTGCATAGATAGGACGTCAGTAAACATAATTTCGATGGTGAAACATCAGTAAACATCAGACCGACAGTGATACGGGAGTGTTTGTTTCAGATTATAGTGCAGCATTGACCACTCTGATGGTGTTGGAGATGAAGGACCTGCGGAAGCGCTTCTTCCTACACCTTGGGTGTCTGAGTCTTTCACTGAAGCAGCTGCTTAAAAAAAGATAAAAAAAATAATATAAAAAAGGGTGAAAGAAAACGCACCTGCAGGAAGCAACAGACTTGCTTTGTAAGCTCCAGCAGGCTTTCCTCTCCCTGATGTAAGGCACGAGTGATGGCCACCGTCAGCCACTCCTGGATGGGCTGAGCATTACCCTGGTAGAAGAGCTCAGAGGGAGAGCAGCTTTGGCCCTGAAGGTTGTGTAGCAGAGACTGAGCCAGTAAAATGGAGCTAGAACTAATAGTACCATCTGGGGAAAAACAACATTAGAGCAATCAGCACACAAGTATTACCTCCACAATAGTTAAAAAATAAAATACAAGAACATAAATACTCACCAGACAGGGGTGGAGCCAGCAGCTGATTGGACAACAGCTGCAGGTGTTCTAAGGTGATGTCCCGGATAGCAGGTATGTGGAATAGACGAGTAAAGGTATGTGGATTCTTGGGGGCGAAGATGTTGAGCAAGGCCATACGACAATACAACCGAGCTAGTGCACTCTCACATCGAAGTAATTCCCTACATTTAAATCAGCAAATCAGAATTTATTTTAAACTATGAGAAATGATGCATTTAAATTACACATTTTCTAATTAATTTAATACATTACCGATGAATCTGAATGTTGGTGCTGTCTAAGGACACTAAGCCATTGGCTGCGGTACGTCGAGATCCAGCAGGTGGACGCTCAAGCATTTCGATAGGGTACCAATACCTCACCAATAACCCTTCGCTACGCAGGTAGGTCTCAACCTGCACCAGCTCATTTACCTGGACGTACAGGACAAAGACATGCACATACTTAAGCAGCATGTTAAATTTAATAATTTTCGTTTTTCAGCATGTAAAGAAAAGGTAGCAATTCAACAATATCTTGATGATGGGGAAAAAAGCAGTCAGTATTGTAAAAGACTGCTGCTGTCCTCATAAAATAAAACAATTACTGGTACATGTCAAGCAAATACATAATATGAGTCAATATCATCACTGTAATCCCTGGTACTTTGATTGGCTGAGATAAATTATTTAGGGGTATATACTGTCATCACAATTGTATTGACATATACGCACTAATATTGACAGAGTGTTTTCATTGCAAATTTTATGACACTGTAATGCAATTAGATAATCTGAAAAGCAGTTTAGGAATCCAGCGTAGCCTGGATTAACCCCACCCATAATCACATAGAATAGCTGAAGCTGAGCTTTCAGACTATCCCTAAATCATCCACCAGCATGAAAACTGCTGATATCCAGAACAAAATAGCTAGAATTTGGGACAGTTAATATAGAAAAAATGGAGACAATTATTCAAAAAGCCCCCTAAAAACACACAGCTGGAATCAAACAGTGTAAGAGCAAGGGTCATATTTAGTCATTTGAAGTAATTTGTTTCAGTTTTACCTAAGAATTCTCAGTAATTTTCTTCTTTAGAATTACAAGTATTACAAGTATCAGTTCAGAAATATATTACATGTATTACAAATGTCAGTTTAGAAATATATATATATATTTACTTAGCTACTGATATACTTGATTAACTACTATTTATATAATTGCTGGCATAGTAACATGTTTTAAAAGTAGCTTATGTTCTTTAAACTATTCCATCACCTAAAAAGTCAAATTTACTGAATCTCTCATATTTAAACTTCTCTCAAAAATGATGAATCTCATGATACATTGACAAAATTACAAGCCATAATCTACTTCTCAATGTGAATCTAACAGGGCAACTCTCAAAGCTGTCTTGTTGAATTCATTTCTTCTAAGGTGCTGCAGTAATATACAGTATAGCAATGTTGCAACTGGAAAAAACCTAGACACCAACAGAGTTTCAGTTTAGCTTCTTCAGAACTAAAGCACTAGCAAAGCAGAAAGGCATAACTGAAAACTAGTGTGTGCCTGAATGCAATGGAGTAGCTAATTATCAAAAATATACCACATTTTATCTCCAAATAGGCCATAGTAAGTAAGAAGTGTTGTACTTACAGAATCCACATCCAGCACTACACCATGCAAGCCAAAGGTTTTCAACATGCCACGGATTGCAAACTTGGGCAAGGCTGTCCCTCCCGTTGCAGTGTTGGTATTGTTACTGTCTGGACAGCGGATGACCACAGTCAAACCTGTATCAAACAGAGAGTTACACAAGCAAATTTTAGCATGTTGATGAATTTGAGTCCTTAAATGAGCTGAAACTATAAATGGAGAATTAGGTTAATGGTACCTTTACGAACTTTGTCAGTGGTAAATTTATTGGCCTCATCCTTGATATCCTCAATGGTCGGGAGGTAGAGGTCACGGGGAATGCCTCCATTTTCTTCATAAAGGAACTCCACTGTCTGTCTTGCAATGTCAACCATACCTGTGTATCAATAAATACGGCAGTGTCAACACTGTCCTCTTCTTACCTTACCAAACTGTAGTTTATGCTTAAAGATGATAACAATAATACTAGAAAAGAACTCGGAGAGCACAGATCTCCGGAAAGCAGCTCATTTCCACTAGCTTGCAATGGTAAAGAATTCTTCAAAAAGTTTTTGGATCCAGATGGTAATTCAGAACATCACCAAAATGTTATAATCTGTTCCCTGTTCCATATTATCATTTCCTGTATATTCAATTAAAATCCTGTCAGAACTTTCAAGTTATTTTGCCAACAAACAAAAGACAAACAAAGCATAACCTCCTGGGCAGAGGTAATAACTGTACAAGCTAACCATTACTGGTAGTATAATATATAGGAAGTAGTAATTCAAGGTTCCATAAGATAGTAGATTGCATAATGATCAAAGCACCTTGGCTGTTCTGTTCATAATTTTATAGTTAATTTTCTCTAAAAATCAAACAAGCAGACAGATAAACGCCAGCTATCACGTCACCTCCTTGGCAGAGCTAATTATTATGCGTAACTGATTATAACCTGTCAATCAATTATGACCTCAGTAATATATATCCTGATTTTATTTTTTTGTGCATTTGCTTATTTAGAATCTCTGTATACTACATGGACTAGGTGTTATAAAGACCTTTTTAGCTGTTAACTACTTGCATCCAAAAATTGCAAATAAATGGTTAAAGGATTAGTTATGTATTAGAAATATACAACATATTGAAATATCATATTGGTATCAGCAGATGTTGCTCTTAACATCAGTCTGATTAAACTGAGCCGATATAAATGTCAAATGATTGATTTGATGCGCTGCTGTAATTACCTCCACAAAGGAGGGAGGTTTAGTGATTGCAGATGTTTATCTGTCTGTCTGCTCACAAACAAATCAAAAAGGTATGAACCCATTTTAGTGAAAATTTCCAGAATTTGTTGATAATGGGCAGAGGAACAGATAAATTTTGATGATAGTCTGGATTCTGGAGAGACTTTGAGCCTTGATCAACCAAAAAATCAAAGGCACAATATGTGGGGAAAGGTTGGTGGAGGTCTGTATTCTGTGTGCTAATCTATTTTTTTTTCCCATGCCGAGCATGTTTGTGCATTTAACAAACAGCAGAGGGGTTTTTATTGAGGTAAAGGTGCTGTATACATTAAGCTAGAGTAATGAAATTGGCATAGCCCTTCTGTGAACAGAACAGATCGCAGTGAGTTTAAGGTGGGTGATTGGGCAAACAGTCAGCAGTGAAGCAACAAGACAGCAGTGCCAGTGTGATGTGTCCACGCAAGTGTGAGACAAACAGAAAGAGTGTGAATAAAACTGCCTGGTATGCGCAATACGTAATTAAGATATTTATATTACAAGACATTGATTTTAAATTTGTACTATTTTATGCAGCAGAGTTGAAATGGACTTTCAACTCAAGCACAAGTTCTTAAATGACTTAAAAAACAAAATGCTCATTTCAGTTTTTGTTTTTGAGGAAATTGAGTTTCTTGGGGGGAAAAAAAGCTTTCTCCAAAAGCTCATTTTGTATCTATCATATTAATATGGGTTACCAGCTCCTTCAGAGTGGTCACAACTTTTAATGGTCAGAAATTTCATATATCGCTGCATTCCTCTTATGCATGCATTAATTTGTAGATCATATTCTTCAACTCTTTACCTAGCTGCAGAGCTCCTTTAATTTGGTCCAGGCCAGATTTTCTCTCAGCTTCATTGCGAAAGCGTCTACGAATGGTAGGGAACACTTTGGTCTCCCAAGCCTTTACTAGCAAGGCATAGTGGTCCTCCTAATCAAACACATGCCAAAATATAGGTGAAATTTAGATTAATACAGATATCATTAGTTTAGAATGTGAAAAGAGGAGCTCCCACTTACTCTTGGAGCATCATCATCATCCTCATCATCACTTTCATCATCTGCAATACTAGGAGGATGGGGGTTAGGTCCAGTTATGACAAGGTTGTCATAGCTCAGCTCAACTTTGTAATGGCATGAGAGGTCACTGTTGTATTCTGTAACGTTAGGTAAGAAAAGGATACCAGTTTATATGCATCACGTGATAAAAAAAAAAATCACTGAGTCAACCTTCCTCTTTCACTCTTGAGAATGATTGCTCAGTATTAAAGTACAAAAGTATTTATGCTTAAATAATATTTGTAGGAATACAGTTGAAAAGCAAATATTGCACCTACGTTGTTGAGTGACAGCAACCGCTGCAATCCGACAAGGTGGCCCATGGGAGCCAGAGTCTGAAGTAACACTTGCACCTGCATCATTATCACTGTCTGAAGCCATAGCAAAGGGAAGTGCTTCAAAGTTTGCACTTATTTCTTCCGCAAGATCCACACACAGATCAGCAGCATTTCTGTGTGCTTGGCCTTCTGCGTAGGCAAAAGGCCGGCCACCAAAGTTGGCACGAATCTTTGAGTTCTACAAAGCCAATAAACAAAAATAATTCTTTTAAATTGAAAATAATGAAATCTTTGGTACATAATATTATTGGTTAAAATAGTAAAGTAAATACTAAATCAGTGTAAATTTGCTATAGTAATACTGATTAATAGTATAGTAATACCGATTAAATATGGCACAGTATTAGCAACAGTTTACATTTTTAAAAAAAGAAAAAATATACCTTTTTTTGAATGTGTACCAGAGGCCACATACCGCCAGCTACATCCTCCAAAATGGGACTGAGCCTCTGGCCACCATAGGTGAAGTAGACCCTGCCTTTAGGAGCCTGACCAGGGGGTGGAGGAGTGCACTCAGACCGCTCCCACCCTATACCGGCCACATCACCTGGTTCGTATAAACAAAAAATATCTTTACTAATGGTTACACATTCATTATAAGTAATTAATAAATAATTACTTTAATGCCCGTTACAATAATAACTTTTTTTCAATTAATAACCATAACATAAAAAAAATAAACAAGCTATACCTTCTTAATTGAAAGAGCAAACAAATACTTTAGGTTTTGGAGCAATTTAGACAGAAACTCTGCTTCACTATATTTTTAAGACATAAGTTTGTATATGGAGAAAATGCCATACCAGGAAGTAAAGCTACATCCAGTCTGACACTCTTCCACTGAAGGAGACTGGAGCCATTATAATGCACTGCCCTACCATTACTGACAGATACAGACAAACAGAAAACAAATGGATTACTGGCAACATTAAAAGTTGATGCAAGTGGGGGAAAAGTCTCTGGCAAAATGACTGAGCATACTTATGAAACAAACAAGTGCCCACAGGGTTGGTCCATGCTCCATCTCTCTTCTCTGCCTCAGTGGCAAAGCCAAAGGAGACAATTGGACCACTGTCCTCTTCAGAGTCTCCATAGGAGACAATTTCTATCTCCCAGTAAAAGGATGGTGCCTGTGTGGGCATGCACAATTTAATGGCATGCTGTCAATTTCAATGAAAAATATTAAAATTATCTTATGACATGCCTACCTGAATTGGAATAGGACAAGTAGCATAAATAAATGTGCCTCTGGGCAGCCCTCCTCCAGCACTTGGATCAGCCAGAAAATTAACAGAGGTCAGACGGGATGAGAACATGCAGGCACGGACTGGAGGGAACACTCGGGAAGGGCACCAAGTAATCTCTTTGGGCTAATAGGACAATCAAATCAAGTAAGATGTAAAAGAGTTAGGTAAGCGGCATCTCACAATTCACAACGCAAAATAGCTTTAGCTGTATTTAGTTCGATTAATATCAGATTGCTCACAGAAGCTCTCAGTGGAGGGCTATACCTGGTGAAAGGAGGTATTACATGAGTTACTTTTTTTTTATTAAAACCCCAAATTTAAATTGAGTGGATTTTGATCATTTACCTCCAAAAGTAGTTTGAGGTTTCAAAATTTAAAAATAAGGGGTAATGATAGCTTTGGTGGTGGGAATTTTCAATTTTAAGCGAACTGTCCCTTTCAAATACATTTTAACTTCCGGGTTTTTCTATCACAACTAGACTGTTGATGTTAGAGCAATTTTCAAACATTAATTCGATTTTCAAGATATGCCTCACTTATTTTTGCTATGTAGTAAAACCAATGAACTTGATAACTAAAACCTGGCATCTGTCCGCTTGTAGTGGTGGAGGAGGCGGCCGAGCGCAGTCCCTATACAGCATTCTCAACCTTTCACATTGAGCCTCAACTATGCCAAGACGCTCCCCTGGAAAGATAACAATAATTGGAATTCACAATAAGGTAAAATATTAGTTTGCAATACAGTATTACAGTATACAGGGTGGTGTGCATTCTTACCAGGGCTACATTCCTGTGCAACCAGGTTGAGAACTTCAACTGCAGCAGGACACTGTTGGATGAACTCCTCACAAAAAGAGCTATCCTCCAGAAGCTGTGCCATCACGAGACATGCTCTGAAAAATCAGCAAAAACTGTGTCCAATCTATGTTTTTTTTAATCAAATCTTCTACTGGACGCATATCCTGAACTTGAAATGCGCAATCAAAGGGGATTAGAATTTAATTTAATCAAGTTTAAAATCTGGAAACACCAACCTGCTTCTGATTTCAGCAAGCAAGCGCACTGCAGCCATTACTGGGCTAGAGCCATCTCCCGTGGCTGGCAAAGAAGTGTGAATGGAGAGGCTGCCCTCCTGTGGCAGTAGCATAGACTGCACCGCTTGGACAACTTTCTCTGTGATAGAGAGCTTATAGAGAGGAAGAGCCTGTTGGATAGGGACACTAGTAAGATTCAAAGTGATTATTAAAAAAAACCAAAAAAAAACCAAGCATAGCATCTGATTCCAACTTACCTCAGATCTGGGTGTGCACAAGCGTGATATAGGCACTGTCAAGATGTCTGATGCTTTGCAAGATTTCTTGTATTCGCAAGAGGGGAATTTAACAGCTGCAATTCCCTCCTGCTCATTGATGGACATCACTATGCCCATGCTACCCAAGACTCCTTTACCTACCACCTGAAGAGTAAAACCACCAAAAAAACATCAACAGTTGAAAATTTTAAAAAGGTCACATGAAAAAAGTGATTAAAAAAAGAAAGAAAAAAAAGCAGAAGTTGGGTTTCAAATTGGTATTTACTCTTCTCCTGTTCAACAAACCTGGACTTCCGAGCCAATTTTAATGGTTTCTTTGAAGCCACCAAGGGCACAGAGTGCAGCAACAGCTTGTCGACCAATAGTCTGCAACTTGGCAAGTTTTCTGCCACTGCTGCTCCCATTCTCCAGAATGCTCTCAGCATACTTCCCAATCTGAGGGATGAACATCAGGGCTCGGGAGAGAACCTATTGCAAATCACAACAAAGACCGCATTATATTCAATAGAAGCAGCATTTAACTAAGAAAGCACAAATCCTTAATAGTGAATTTTATAGATGACCCTGAGTTTATTTCAATAAAGTTCATGTTCTCTCAAAAACACAAAAACTGTAATGGGGTCACATATATGATAGTTACTTTTTCAGCAGTGCTGGTCCAGATCTGTGCAGTGTTGGACTCTGGAGCAGTAAGCAGGCTATGCAACAGAGCTATAACCTCAGCAGCCATACTGTTGGCAACATGGCCACTGATAAATGGTCTTATGGGGTCTGACCTATTAATGATAGATAATCACAGCAAAAAAAAATGTTTTACTACATGTACTAATTACATACATTAATGCTACTAAGACAAATAACAAAATTAATATTATCCTGACAAATGCAAAAAAAAAAAAAAAAAAAAAAAAAAAAAGCCATATCAGCATAATAATACATCCCTGTGCAATGCAGTAACCACATTACTAGTGGGTATTGACTTACCTAGCCAGCTCAGCATTCCTATCTCTGCACACAGCAGTCTGAGCAGTTTTTTTCTTGTCACCAGTGGAGATACCTCCAGCAGCTTCCTGAGCTAAAGCTTCCACAGGTGGACCAACACTCACTATCAGACCAGACTGAGCCCACTTGTTAGCCTTCCTCAATGCTGCAGAAGCATCTTCTGTGATCACTTCACAGCTACCACTCTATAGAAATATTTGATTCATGACAACAGTAAGGAAAGCAATCTTAATAAACTAATAAAGGTGTTCAGTAAGGCAAGCACTATACCTTTGTCATGTCTCTGTCCATTTTTACCACTTTTTCCATGTTTGCTCCAGTGCCAAGCCGAAAAGGACGTCCCTCTGAACTGCTGCATTGCGATTAAAGTAAAACCCAATATGTCAAAAAATATTCCAAAGTAAAGTTACTACTGTAAACTAAAAATATATCCAGTATTTTCCCGGACACTTACCTGAGGAGCGGTTGTAAAACCTCGTGAGATGACTGGTCCTCTCGCTTGTGTATAAATATTGATAATTTACCATCAACTGCCTCACCCTCCTCCCCAACATCATCAGACTTCAGAGCCCCTTTAGAAGTGGCAGAAGACAGACTAGTGTCTTGCTCAGAAGAGCTGGGGGAGAGTAAGGTCTGACATCCTGGCAAAGAGGAAATAATTAAACTTAATGACCACGTAGATTATTCTGTCACATTTGAAACCTTACAGTTTTGCACATATGAGACAGACCTGGTACGACATAGTCTGCCAGCTTGGCTAGCAGTAATGCAGCAATACGTGACGCAGGGTCATTGCCATCTTGTTGTTCAGTATCAAGAGTATTAATAGAGTAGCTCCATGAGGGCAAAGCCACATTACCACAGTCCTCAACACTCATTAGAGGCAGGGCAGCTCGGCATAGCTGCAGTATAATGAGTACCAGCTTTGGAGAAGGTCTCTGGTCAAGAAGCAGAGACAAAAGCTTGGAAACACAAGCTGGCTGGCTTAGGATAGCTTTCCCGATGTGGCTCCTGAATATAAAAAAAAGAACAACATATGATTATGCATACAGTATGATTATAATTGCATACAGGTTAAATTGTGTACAATACATAAAATAAAATGTTACCTGGAAAGGTCATTGAGCAGACTGAGAACATCCTGTAATGCATCATTACCAGCTGCCTGATTACCACAACATTCTGTGGCTCTGGCCAGGTGATTGGTCAAGAGGCTGGAAACCTGTCGTGCCAAACCAGAGTGCACTGCATCTCGAGACCCACCTTTAAACAAAAACAAAAAAGATATACCTAACCAAGTTAGATAGCATCACAACATATAATTGAATGAATGCTTTTATTTTGGTTTACAAACCAAAATAAAATCATGTTTTTATAAAAGAATCTATCAGACAGCGACCGAAAAAGGAATAGGCTAAAAAGATGGATGTATAAGCTGATAGTGCAGAATGTTATCACGAACAGCAACTTCCAATCTTAAATTATTATAAAGATGTAATAAGCTATTTCACAGTGGGAAAATGAACTCAAGCATGCAGACAAGTGCCGAATCAAAAAATCTAACTATATTTCAGGCAGGCTGTCACTATACTTCACACAATAACATCCTAAATGCATGGATTCGTATAACATACCTTCCACCTTCTCCCATTCAATGCAGCGGTTAGCTAAGACCTGGAATGCAGCCCAGGCCATGGTGGCTACCTTCTGCTTTTTAGTCTGTTTCTCACTGGAGGAGCTTTCCCTCTGACCACTTAAGCTACATAAGCTATCCAACAGCTGGACGAGGCCACTGCGAACTAGACACTGTTCTTCACTCCTACCAGGACACAGATTAAAAATGAGGGTAAAGAATAGGGTTTTTAGCGAAACAGAGTAATGAATAAAGATGACTTTTCTTACCTGGTGTAGGGGATTGTGCAAAGCAAACCAATACTGTTGGCACAAGCAATAGGGTAGCGAGCACATAGTGACACTACAGATGTCATAGTCTCGCCAAAAGCCTCCTGCACCTGCTCAACCATTCCACCACAGGTCAACTCCTCAATCCTGCAAAGATGGTGCCGTAACACAGATTTTCAGTGATGCTCGCATTTACTCGTGTGAAAAATCTTAAGTATTAAAACCCATCTTCTCCTACCTTGGACCACCTTGCAATACCATAGTTACAGGTCCCACCAAATGGGTGACGCCTCCAACTCTGACAGCAGCAGTCAGCAATTCCCTCATATGAATGAGTGCCTGTTTCCGTGTGCTGCCACGTCTCCATCTTGTCTGAGCAGCAGACAGGAAACTGCTACTGGAAACCTACAGATTTCACCAGTTTCTTACTGTCACCACAATATTCAAGCTCAGATGTAACATGTTCACATGTAAGAAGTGTAAGTAAATTATTTACAGCCTGATCAGGAGTAGTTCCAATAAAGGCAAAGAGCTGTCCCAGCAGAACACTATATGCTGGCTTGTCCCGACTGTCCTCTATGGCTAAAGACTGCAGCAAGGTGAAAGAGCTGCTACGGTGACTTGAAGGGTGGTGGCGCCTCCTACAAGTATTACAACAAATAAAGAAAAGTGGATTAATATCCATGTAATTAATGATCTCTTCCATTCACTCTCTCTCGCACACAAGACAAATACCTTTGGGGAGCATGTGTAAACTCAACATCCTGGTTAGCAATCATCTCTAAGTCAGAGGGTGCAGACATGCTGCGTAGGAAGACAGGCTGCTTCACCATGGGGTTCACAGACTTGGCATCTGATACAGATTTAGATGCTGAGGAAATAGGACATTGACAAGAATGAGAGCTGCCATCTGTTCACCTAATACCCAGTTAATTGTGCAGAAATTCACAGATATTAAGATATACAGAGATAGAGAGTGAGAACACACATTACCTGGACCTGGTGTGCCAGCAGGTGTGTTGGTCAGACTTCTGCAGTGTGAAGCAATGGTAACATGAAGCAACAACTCAGAGCGATTCATTAGACTCTTTATCAGAGCCTTTGTTTTGGCCAGTGGGGGGCCACTTTTCAGGTGAATGGTGTTTACATCTTGAAAGAACTTCTCTCTGATGGTTCCAAAAACAAAATCTTACTACACAAAAAAAGCTGCCATAACGCTATTTGCTTGGAGAACTGAGAGGAATTGTTAACCACTTGCCTTAATGAAAGGACAACATTTTCCAAATCTCTAAAGTCTAGTGGCACCTCCTTTAAAGAGCAGAGGAGTTCTAGTTCCTTTATCTTGTTCTATGAAAAATACACAAACCAAAATCAAGAGCATTGCTCACGATACTAAATAATGTTATTGTGAATGCAAAGCATATACCTCAAAAAAATGGTAGTCATGAAAGAAAGGTGTATTGTTCTCCAGCTTCCCCTGATGGGCCTCATCCACCTCATTTTGCCACTTCTGTTCCAATTCTGCAACACTCTGGCAATCACAGCGGAAATACACACAGTGACATTGTATCTAGTTTATTGTTTATTTATTGTCTGCTCTTGAAATTTATTTAGTAACATTTAAAATCTCCTTTTGATGAATTTGCTTTAATTTACCTTTAATGTATATAGAAACTATTTTAACTCTTTAAAAATCCTACTGAGTAATAATCACTCAATTTCCTGTTGCCAGGATACATCTATTTGTTAGACTACTACACATATGACTTCCATAGAGTCCATTTAAAGTCTGACTAAATTGACGAGGTGGACGATACTGTGAGCAGCATAAAGCACTATTGATTTTACATTTACACTAAGAGATAAGCTCACCTGCAGCTGGCGCTCCATAGCATTGATCTTCTTGAAAGTCTCAGCCATGATCTTACAGAGCAAGTTATACTCCTCTGCATGATCCTCTCGGTATTGATAGTTGATAAGGGATTGTAGGGCATCCATCAGGCTTAAATGTTTAATGACACACGATACTATAACCTCCTCCATGACATCTGGCCTGATCACCTCCCTTACAAAAAAAGCAGAGTTATTTTCTCAATGGAAACATAAGATTATCTTTTACATTTTCAACAAAAGTAGATGTGTATAAGATTCATCTTACAAGAAAACAGAAAAATACAAACAAAAACATATCTGAGGAAAAACAATCCTTTAAATCCTCTGAACAATACAAATCAATGAAGTAGTCTCATGACAGAAGTAAAAATGTAAAGCATAGTATGTAAGGAAAAAAAGGATAATTTTGTATTTAATCCATAGCATAGACTAATATACTATATATTAATTAAATATTCATTGATTAAACATTTCTTGCTTTACTCTTTTCATGTTATTTTTTCAGTACCGCTATCACCAAAACAAATTTATTTTATGTGAAAACCTACTTGGCAATTAACACCAATTCTGATTCTGGCAACACTGGTGAAGTGACAGCATGTCCTGCTTACTTGATGCTAGGACGGAACTGTGGTCGAGCTCTTCCAGATACTTCTCTTAGTCTCCCCATGATGCCTGGAGGCAAGCGGATACGAGGCAAGTCAAAATATGAGCCTGGCATAAGGCCTGGGGGTGGGATCAGCATATCAGCAGGATAGGTGAACTCCTGGTCCTCTTCAATAGTGAGTGGCAGAGGTGATGGACTGGGCGTGAGGGCAGGAGAGATTGCACCATTTGCTTCTACCTGCCACTGACACCTAAAAAAAAATTACATCAGCTGCAGAAAATGCATTGCTGTGTATATAATAGCTAATGTTTTAGCAGCAATACCGTTGGAGAAGCTTAGAGCAGAGCAGATCATGACAGGCATCCTCCTCTTTTGTCACTTCTGGGCCATTATACAAAATGCGGAGCATTGAACAGGCTAGCACTGACAGACCAAGTGCGAGGTCAGCCAGAAAGGGAAGACCTCCAGAAACATCCTCTGATGACTCCTGAAAAACAGAATCACAAAATGATATCCCTCAAAACCCCATCACATACTGTACATTCAAGTAACCTCTTTGTAGTTTTGTGCTTTAACAATGGATCAGTGTCTGAATACAAGCAGAGCTGAGCACAGCAGATAGTGGTGGTCAAGGTGTCACTATCATTAACATTACATTACAGTGCTGGTAATTTTTACCCACAACTTTCCTGGGCTAAGCACATCTAACACCAGAAGTTACTGAATAAATAAATGAATACTGATAGTTTGATAAAATACAATACAGAAGTACTTGTCATGACATCAAAAGGCTTACCTGAGCTCTAACAGTGCAGGAGAACCCCCACATGGCTTTATCAGGGGTGTTGTGTTCGCGACCACTCCTCATCTCAAAGGAAAATGTCACAGTATCTCCTTCAACCTAAAGGAGAATGCAGAAAGAACACTAGGTTCTCAATTGGCAAATAGTGGTAGTGAAGATTTTTTTTATTTTTTTTATACCTTGACCAAGTCTTTAGGCCATCCCGTCCCTAAAACACTGCGACTGCCATATCCCAGGGTGTTCCCTCCATACTCTGTAACTTTACGACTGTTGGTGTTGGGACCAGCATAAATAACCAACTGAAATATCACAGAGGATCTCTAGTGAAAATTAGCCCCAACTAATGATGATGGAGGTCATACATAAGGTACAAGTGTTGGCAGACAATACCTTGTCATAATCGTACTGTGAGGAGCATCGAGAGTCAAAGCGAAGATACAGACATCGAGCACCTGGAATATGTACTGTCTCCTTGAATTTGTAATTGTCTCTCACAGGGTGAACTGTCTCTACCGTCTTTCCAGCAGCCCATGGAGCAGGAATCTTCAGTCCTGTCAGGAAACCTGGCTCTTCACGCTCATCAAGGATTCTGATATTAAATAAATATATAACTTTATTTAGGAAGTACACTTTAAAATGCAAACTTTTTAGTATGTGTTCAACAAGTGTACTTCAATCAAATCCAGATATAAAAGATAGGTGTTTCTTTTAGCTTTATTGGCTATATTGACAGTGTGTTAATCTTGTGTTTCTCCAAAGTAGTAGAGGTTTCTTCTATGGAGCCGAGTCAGATATATATATAAGCTTAATTAACGCTAGCTAGGTCCATAATATATAAAATCAGAGCGGAATGTGACACAGAGGGAGGTTTGCTGAATGCTCAAATTATTAAATCCCAAAAGCAGGAAACGTAATCCTTGTTTCTTGTTAAGATACCTCCCTTGATCATGATGTAAAGAATACACCAGAGAGAGAGGAAGAGAGACAGACAGAGAGAGAGAGAGAGAGACAGACAGAGAGAGACAGAGAGAGAGAGAGAGAGAGAGAGAGAGAGAGAGAGAGAGAGAGAGACAGAAAGGGAGCGCGCAAGCACGTTCTTGCTCATTGGTATTGACTGTGAACACAATTGTGACCCTGCAATGTCTTTGTTGACAGCTATTTACTAGTTCGTTCAAAAAAAGAGCATCAAAACATACAATGGAACAAATGACGAATTTTTTGTACATTTCTCATTTTATAGCAAGCAAACCTCAAACACCAGACAAACGTCATCAACTACAAATTATTTTAAGTCAAATCCTTAAATTAAACAACTAGCACATCTGGATGAGGAATGGGAAACAAATATTAAAAAGAAAGAAGTCAGTGTATCACTTTTAGAAGATGGTTTAGAAAACTTACTTCTCTTCAGCAAAACGGGTCTTTGCTCCCTGTACGAGAGAACCACTCATCAGCTGTGTTTCATCAGTGAAAACGGGAGACTGTGTCTTTAATAACAGGGCAGTCTGTGACACCGAAAAAGAAAATTATTTAACTTTTTAATCCAGAACTTTCTTAATATTTGATCAAAAGGAATTTAGCAGATTCCAACCTGGCTAGTGTAGAGGACCAGCTGCACCAGCTGAGGCATTAAAGCATCAGCAAGTGTAAGCGTTTGCAGGTTAGGATGCATCAAAGTTGTGAGCAACACTGGCAGCAGGTGCCCAAGCATGGTGGCCTTGGTTACCTGTTCCAAGCCTCTTAACCTAAAAAATGACAGAAAAAATACTGACAGTAAAACAGTTAAATTTCAAAAAAAACAAAAAAAAACATCTATAATTGTTGTCTCATCCAGTCAAAACGTATAACTTGTTTTTCATCTACAAATACAATACACTGAAGTCAGACTATAATTATTATTATGGTTTTAATGTGATTAGAAAGATGTATGTCACCTGTTTAAGAATCAGCAAGTGTTGCTGACAAAGTGTTATCTTTTATCTTGAAAATCTTTTAAAACAAGGTAGTTTGAATATTACCTGGTTTCTTTGTCTGGAATGTCACTGTTAATAAGGGCTGTAGTGACCTGCTGAAGGGTCTCCAACACTTCATCACATCCCACAAGGACTTTAGTTGCTAGGGAGAGGATACTGCTTTGCAACTCCTGAGGAACGCACACAGCATAGGCCCACACTTACGTAACCACTGTCTATACACATAATATCTGTATTTTATGCTTACAAAAACTTCCACATGCTGGCACTGTTTAAACTTTAATTATAATTTGTGGTTTATAGAAAATTAATATCTTGGTATTTTAACCTAGTACAATTAAATATGGAATTTAAAATGAAAAACTATTTTTCACTGCAATAAAAGATAATCTCAAGTGAATTTAACATTACAGGCACAAAATCTGACCATGTGTGAAGAGGTAGGGGGTATTTAAAGGGGATGTTTACCTGTACCTTTAATGTTTCCCCTTGTAGGGAGCTGTCACTGTCATCACCGTCATCTGATCGGATAAGAATCGTGTTACTAAGAAGGTGGTTCTGAACAGCCATGAGGTAACGAAGACTTGGTGAGACCACCTACAGAGAAGGAAACCCACATCAAGGTTACCGAAAGTGCAACTTATGATCTTAAGCAAGGCAGGTGCAATTTAGTTCTGTGGGGTGGTACTCATACTGGCACCGTGGAGAGCAGTTTCTGGAAATCATCCCGGGCAACAGTTTGACATTTCGTCACAAGTAGGCATGATTCCCGGACGACGGTCTTGAGGATACAGTACAGCAGGTCATCACCCAGTCTGTACAGGAGAGTAGACATACCTATTTCAACTGATTCACATGTTGAGTAACAGCTTTGAACTGAAAGTAATCGTTTTCCAATTTTCTTTTTACACTCCCGCTGACTCTCAATTAGATCTTAACGGAATAGCTTACGTTGCTACTTACATGTAGTGGTCATCTTCTTCACTACCAAATCTATTCTTCTGAAGCTCATCAGCCAAGTTCATAAGGGTGACATCACGAAGTTGAGATAACCCACTGTTTCTTTCACCTGAAAAATCCCAGTTTAAAATATGAGTTGCACAAACAAGTGATTTAAGGCCTGTTAAAATGTTTTAGTCACCTTCTGTTAAAACCAGTTTCAGTAGTTTGTTCAGTTCTGCATCACCTTGATACAAAATATTTAGGCCTGAACTAAAAAGACAAAAATGACAAATAAAGATCAATTTATAGGTAACTTATGTCTTTACAAATGTTTGGGTTTTTTTTTTGTAAATATAACCTACCTGATAGCCAAGCACACTTCTCTTTGAATTTCAGATCCTATATGATCAACAGGGGCCATAAGTAGCTGCCATAATAACAAGCCTGCACGCCGCACACTCTCCCTGTTCTGATCTGACTGCGGGCTGGAAAATCTGAATACCACCTTAAGAGGGCAACACAAAATGTCATATACAAAAGGCTGAGTCACACATGGCAACTGTACACGTTAAACTGACCTGAAACACTACCAGGATGCAGTGGATGATGCAGGTATCTCTATTAACCATGGCCTTTTCCATGATGTCACAGATGCTGCTAAAATGCCGGGCTTCGATGGGATGTTGTTTCCCCAGCAGGGCTCCCAGTGGCAGACAATTGCTGCTACCTGCCAGCAGGTTGAGCTGATGGATGCACATAGCACCAACATGATGAAGTAGCTGGTTGATGACCTCTCCAGTGGCCACTGTTATCTCTAGGAAAGGACACATTTTTCAAATGTTTAAAGGTATCTTACTCTCATATCAAGTTATTTCTTATTTACCTTTAGATTCTTTAATGGTATGGCTGACACCAAGTCTATGGCACACATGGTGAAAAGCTTGGTTGCCAGGATTGCACCATTGATCTATATAGTCACTCGAGCAGGTCCATATTAAGTTGTTTAGCGCATCATAGCATGCCCCTATACTCCCAAAGGTTAGAGACATAAATGTCAGTAGAACACATGGTTTGCACTTGTAAAACCTGAACATGTAACACCAAAAGAGGAAGAAAGCTGATCTCACCTAAACCTGCCACCTGGGCGCCACGGCCCAGAGAACTGCCAGGAGCATCAATGAGGTCTGCTCGGCTGCTGAACTGACCATCAGCCAGGTTGAAAACTAGACTGGAGGCTAGAACTATAAAAAGGTTAGTGGAAACAACAGTTTTTAAAACGTATTAACTTTTTATCATACTAAAAAGCCATTGCTTATTCACTCATATTAATATAGCAAAAGAAAGTGTTATTTTTATTCTACTTATCAGTGTAGTCTATAAAATCCTGGAAAGATTCTCACTTTTGAGGGATGACAGGCTGCTGGTACCACCAAATAGTGACCGTGTGGCAGAACTCCCAGACACACCAGGAGGTGAGACCACCATCACCAGATAGGTGCCACACACATACATAGGGGTCTTCCTCAGGGTTTTCAGAGGGAGTCCACAGCTCGTGTTTACAGCTAGGAACCAGACAAAACAATAGAGGGTATTTTAATAACCTTCATTCCACACTATTTACTCATCATATTTTTGGATGGCCCTAACAGCTCAATTACCAGATTGTTCCTCTTTGACTGTGTTAGTGATTGCAGAGCCTGTAAGTGCAGCCAATGTGGCAGAATGGGAGGCTCGGAAGCGTGACATTCGACTCAAAAGAAGCTCATTCAAGCACTTTGAAGACTCGCCTTCTTTGCGAGTAAGAATAACCCTCTCCTGCAAGACGTCTGCAACACACACCCCTGTCAAGATCTGGATAGAAGTTAAAGAGAGTGAAATCATAAACATAGAACACAGCAATCAAAGAACATTATTATTATTATTCGGCTGATGCAACAGGACATGGCACAGACCACTCACAGACAGGCAAAAGACATCCATGAAAACAGAATGGCCTTTCTGTGTTTTCTCATTGAGACTAGCTGGGGACCAAACCCAGTACAGGTAGGTTCCATCTGAGCACAGGTGTAACGTGGTCATGCTGCTGCCCACAGGGAGATGATGAGCTGGCATTGGCACAATCTGTGATACCTAAAAAAGCCATAGTGAACATCAGTCATAGTTACATGTATTATTTGAACTTTTATGTCACTTCATGAAAATAAATACGTAAAAAAGTTAACTACTAAATACTTTTTCATGCCAACTTACATATTAAAGCAGTATTTAATGAAAAAGTGGATCTAGAGAAGGCAGTACCTGGAGAGTGAATGGGTCAACAACCTGGCAGAGCTGATAAGGCTTGGCATCAAAAGAGCAAGGGCGGTGCAGTAGACGTCCACTGCTGAACACCACCCAGCCAGGCTCCAACTCTTCATTTCGAAAGTACACAAAGCCCCTACAGAACCACAAATAAATTTCTAACTAACTCCAATTTGAATAAATCCATTTGTGTCTAGTTCTTTGGCTTAAATAAAGTATGTTATTGACAATTACAGCAAAGTGGAGAATTGATACTGGTAGTATCGGCATTTTATTCTCCTCAAAAGAGCCGGTGTGATCATTCCTATGTGTCAGATCACATCACCATTTTTCCATCAGATGAGGACCTTTGTTTAAAATTGGTTTCTCTGTTCCTCTCCAATTTCCTGTCAGCCATTAATTAAGGAAAAATTAAATATACAATTACTAGTGAAAATTGGCAGCCCTTAGAATTTCAATTACACATTTTAGATGAACTGCTTTCTGCAAATTAAATTTAATTTATCACTGCACTTATGCTAAGATGCATACTCTTTGTCCCTTGTAAGGTATATATTAACTGACTCCGTCTACGAGAGAATATTTTGACCAGGTAATGAAAAAATATAACTATAGAGGAAATGATACCATCAGTAAAATTTAAGCGATGTTTTATATTTTTTAATGTTTTATTCCTTTTTCTTACTTTGCCTTGTGCTATTTTCTCAACACTGTGGCTAAAGAGTATCAGGAAGGAAAAAGTCTCAGTTTACCTCAGTGTCCCATGTAAACCAGAGCCTAGCTTGCTGAGTCCTCTCCCAAAGGAATTAGAGGTGTACAGATAAAGTCCATCTGTGGCTAGACAGCGCCCTAGGTCAGTGTCTGCAAGAAAAAGGAACAAAAGGCATTCAATGTAAGTATAGCGACTGGCATATGAAAAGTAACTAGAGCAAAAAGCCAGGAAAAAAGTCAACAGTGTGAAGCAGAGATGCTAAGTAAGGTCAAAGCAACTGTGTGGGTTGTGATAAAGATGAAACATGAGAGTCTGTTTAGCTTAAATACATAAATATGCAAATCACTTTACTAAAAATAGATTGGCTTCCATCACATTTAAACTTTAACTGATAAACAACCACATAATAAACTACACTCTCTGCAGTGACCCTGAAGTTCCATTTAGACAAGGTGCGAATCCCTTCATTAGACAAATGTAGAGTAAAATTATGCAAAGTAAACCTACTCACGGCATTAAATGGATTCCACTTCCGGAAAGTATTTCCACCAAACATTCCAGTAACTACTTTAATATAGTACCTTTATTCTCTGCTCCAGAAGCAGTATTATCAGCTGTGGGCAGCATGTCCTCAAAACCCCAGGACACACTGTGTTTACCCCCCAGGAGGCAGGAAGGGGAGCCAGGGCCTCCTTCCAAGAGCAACAGTCTGGAGCAGGAGAGATACAGAATAAGTAAACGTTGGGAAAATTATGAAGAGTGTTTCCTAAATACAGAAAGTGTACCTATACAGGACATCTGACACAGGGAGTCTGCCCAGATCTGTTTGCTTCTGCAGCAGATGAACTGTGTGAATGAAGGTCTTCAAAGAGCCCCTGAAAGAGTTTGGGACATTTTGGACATCAGAGTTTGTTTAAAAAGATGGATTACATTTTTGGAATTAAACAGAATAAAAAAAAATACTTCAATTTAATTTTATTTCTGGTTTTGACTCATCTAAGTTTTAACTATTAACTGAACACATTTTATGGGACGATGTACACAATTTGCTGCAGTTCTATTTTGGTAAAGCAAAAAGCTAATTTTATGACTTGTATGACTATTCTGAAAACCTGAAATGTTTTACATTGTGTGTACTGAAAAAGACAACTGACACAAATAGGACCATAAATGAAAAGGAAATTTCTTTGACCAAAACAAATAAAAAATTTAATAAAGTTTCTGTGACTTAGGCCATTATTTTAGAAGAGTACAGAAGGGTACGACAAATCGTTCATATTACTGTGGCAACATGACAGTTTTCTCATTTAATCCACTGTTACACAATGAATCTACTGTCAGAGTCATTCAATGGCGATGGGGAGTAGAGCTGTTAGCTCTCTAATTACCTGACACTGTGGCCAAAAACGTAGGCTGGATCGTTCCCTACAACAAAGCGTTCTCATGCAACAAAGGGCTCAAAGAATGGAGGGTTCTGGTTTTGACAAGTCAAGATCAGTTGTCAGCAGCAGAAGCCAGAATTTGCACACAAATGAAAGAAAAAGGCACATATTTCTCTTCTGCTCCGTTAGCTGACAGAAAAAAACCCCCAAAAAAACATTTTAATGCTGTGGTATTTTGTTTTTTAACTGTCGGACTGAATTTGTAAGCGAACAAAGAAAAAGATAATCTGCTCTTTTAAACACAAGGGGAGGGTCATGTTTAGAGATCCTTCATTCCCAAATGCTCCAACTGTTTCCAAGACTGTGAGACTAGAGCCAGAAAGCAAGAAACTAAGCTGATAGAAAAATAATTGAAAGGGGAAGTCAGTTTATGTCCATAATGACCTACTGTATAGACAAATAAAAAACTGCCACAATATACAAGATACAAATTTGCGTGTGTGGTATGAACTGGGTAGTTGTGAGGAACAGTGTGAAGAAGGTATTGATGATACAAAGACAGAGCTGTAATTTGGCCTTTGATCAGTTATCAAATTATATTGGATTTGAAACTAAGAATATCAGACCTGCTTGCAAGTACATTGCCTAATGCATAATTTCCATAGTTTTTATTCAGATGTCTCTTTAAGGAAAAGTACAGTAAAAGAACAAAAATAAATGTTTGTACCCATTACTTAAAGGTTATCTTCAGACTTAATAATTTAGTAAATAAAAGTCACCAAAAATCTAATACAAGTTTCATCACAATTTCTTTTAACTTACAGGCCAAAAACACATGATTCTTATTTTAGTATATATGCCACAAATAAAACCTGCAAAAATGAAACAGCCTGAATAACTTCATTGTCAAAACAATGCCATTTTTTTCCCTAATTAAACACACATCTATAAGATTCAACAAAGGAATTGTAAGAGCTCAGAGACAGTAGAAAAACAAAATCGCCTCACCTGGCACAAGCCAGCGCCACAAGTGCAGCAGCAGCATTTTCCCTCTGTCTGTGCGTGGGGAGGATGTGTCCTTGATGATGGCCTGAGTCCTGGACATCATCTTCCAGCCAGGAGCAAAGCAGGCCTTCTAGGCCATTGAGGCAGTCAGTGGGCTCTTTGCTGAGGCTGAGTGGCTGGCAGTCTCTGAGACAAGCTAGCAGTACCTCTGCTGTGACACTGCAGAGTGCAGGATCGCTGCGAGTCTGGGACTGCAAAAGGGGAAAGACCAGCAGCAGACCAACGCGGGAAGTAAAGGGTGCTTGCTCGGGTTGTTGGAGTAGACCTTGTCTTTTTAGCAAGGCCAATGTCTCCTCATCAGCCCCTCCAGTTCCCTCACGCTCCTGCTGCTCCTCTAGGGCCAACTGTCGCTGTGCCCCCCACAGGCCTCGCAGAGCATTAAGACGGTACTCTAGCAGGCGGGCATATGCGTTGCTTTGATTTCCGCAAACAGCTCGCAGACGCTCTGAAAGCTCAACTGGGTTCTTTGTCTCAAATGTAAGAATCTGTCAAAGGAAAACATATGATAAAATAAATAATTTTACATTAACAACAGCAGTCAAAGAGATTGTCAGTTCCTTCATATAATAGTTTTTAACAAATGAATTCATACAAGTTCCTTCATTCAACAAATTCAGAGTGTTTCAGCAGAGTTTTGAAATGATGCTAACATGTTACTTCACTCTGAAGCTGATTCTTTCAATCATGCATGATTTGTACACAGTGGCAAAAAATGTGTATATGAACTTTTTAGAATTTCATTTTTTCTGGATTAATCTGTCTTAAAATGCAATTGTCAGTTACATCAAGGAAACTTGATATATATAACATATATATACATATATAGATACATATATATATATATATACACATATATATACATATACACACACATATATATGTACATATATACATATATATACATATATACATATATAAATATATATACATACATACATACATACATACATACATACATACATACATACATACATACATACATACATACATACATACATACATACATACATACATGATTAAAATATTTATACAAGAATTTTTATATTTACAGCATCCATAAAAACCTCTTAGTACATATGTGCTAATGACCTCAAAAAAGTTAATTGGAGTCTCAAGAAAATGAGTTTGGAGTTGTGGGCAAGAGCTACTTTGACTGATGAAAACACACATTTTTTTGACACATTTTTATTTATTTTTTTGCTCTGCAAAAGAAGAATATGTTTATTGGAGCCATGCCTTGCCAAAAAAAAGAGGACCTATGACAAGAATTGTCAACTGACAAAACTGGGAAAAAAAGTGATTTCAAAGATTTTAGACATTCACCACCATTTGTAATAATTTACAAATGGAGACAATTTCAGATTCTGGCTACTCAGCAAAGAATTGTGAAGATTTGAAGGTGTCATTATAACTGGCTAACTACTGTGTTGATGAACTTGCAGCATGTAAAACACAGAACAAACAAAGTGCCTAGGGCAGGACACCATGAAGGAAGCCACTACTTACATGCCTGAAGTTTGCTAAAGACCACATTGACACTTCACAGCAGTATTACATTGAACTATTTGGAAAAAAACATGTAGAACTACATGTGGTCGAAACAAGTGCAGTGTATATGGCCATAAAAACATCATCCCTACTGTAATTTTCTGTGAAGGAAAGATCATGATGTCAAATTAATGGAAAAAAGCATGAGCTTCCATGGGGTTGGCGTACATTTTTTGCTGTTACAGCGCAACTGAATCATTTCTAAAATCCTCATTGGCAGTTCTTGCTTTAAAATAACATCAGAGCAAAGCACATTTGGGATAGTCATGTGTACTTAAGTAGTATCTCAAATATTGATTACACACTCTGACCCATGATTCCCTGGCTTGGAAAAAAAAAAAAAATCCATTATACCATTTAGTAAGCACAACGGTATTGATTCAGTTTCAGAAATGCTACTGATGAGTCACACTCAACTGAAGATGAGCCTTCTCCACCTTACTTGAAACACATCAAGTTTGTTCCACTAATTACCATGTCCACACCTCTAGACATTAATACTAATCCGCCTGTGTGAAATTCCTATATTTGCAAACACAATGTTATTTAAACAAAGCTTTTATTCTGCATATGTAGCCAGTTTTTGCTTGTGGTAAAATACCCCACAATTCTCAGGATTATTATGCAGACTACAATGTAATCACAAGTGTTTTAATAAAAAATTTGATTAAACAACAGCATTTAACTGTATACAAATATAGTTTCATGGTGTGGAATTTTCCTAAATTAATGCAGAGTGTCAAGATCTTGTGTAACCATCATGCTGTCAGTTGTTACACCACTTTTTGACACTAAATATTGCTTAGGGTCTATCTGAAGACAATTCAGAAGCTGTGAAAAAACAGACCAATTAGTGAAATTTAAGCTTGATATTCATATCCACTACTTTATGTATGGCTTTTCTAAAATGTTGATTTGGACATACAAGCAACTACATCTTCTGACAGATACTGTATATTCCCATTCCTATTTCCTACTGTGAAATCTTAGGAACTGTACCACATGCTACTATACAGCTACAACACTGATGTTAAAAATACTCATTACCTCGTGAAATTTGTAAGAAGTCACATACCGCAAATATAAGAAATTGAGGAAAAATGTCATTCTAATTCAAAATACTGTACAATGGCAGCAATTGTAATAGGAAACACTACAGTAACACTAGTCAAACAATATATTTCATGTAATACTTAAAATAATATTTCATGTAATACTTAAAATAAAAACACTGACAATTTTAACTTTATTGCATGGTCAAGTGACAAAATCCTGAGGACACAATATTGTGAAGCAGACATTTAGAATGCATCTGCATAATTGAAAGGTATTTGCAGATTAACAGACACAATTTGGATATCTTCAGAATAAAAGCCAAGATTTATCACATAAAAAATTAGCACCTGATTAAAACATAGACATAGTGTTATTATAAATTACACACAATTTACACAGCTTTTGCATCTGTGCATCTGCATGTATGAGAATCCTACTGTTTGCAGTTTACTTGTAGATGAGGATTCATTAAGGTTATGGTTATGTAACTTAAAAACAAAAGCCCAGAAAACTATTACCTTGGGCGTTGCATCCGTGCGCACTGTGGATCTTTTAACACCCACACTTTTCCCAATAAGAGGGTTCAACACCCACTTTTTCCACTGTTTTGCACAAACACCTTGTTACAGTCACTCAGTTATCTCCTCTGTGTCTGTGCTGCAGCTGCATTCATTCTCCCTCCCTCTTCTGCTATTCCTTGAAACATGACACCAGCTTTGAGCGTGATCTAATGGTGATTTGGTATCTTAAGTACCGCCTCTCTTGTTGTATTTGCTTATCATTCAGCTCATGCTGACAAGCTAACTTCATGGTTCACACACTGGCACATATCCACTCAAAAATGTCTCATTTAAAGCCGTGTTTGTAGATGTAGTAGCAAATAGGCTAGCAAGTAAGCAAAATACAGCAGTTTCACAGTCCTGTCAGATCCATGTCACTATCAAGCTTACCACTGCCCTTTTGTCAGGCAGCATCATTAAGATGCAGATTACAAAAAAGCAAGGGAAGATTGGCACCTTTTTCAAAAAACATCCTATCAGTGAAGATGAAACTTGATAAATGGTGACATTAAACAACAATAACCATTTAAATTCATTTTATAAAATTACATTTTTTTGTATTCACTGAAGTCTAGTGCCACAGATGTTAATTTTCTTAATGTTCTTTAAGTGAGCAATAACTGGGGGAACCTGAGCTAACCCTAAGCTAGCTACTGCCAGGTACCACCATCTGACAGCAAAACAAACACCCACGGGCAATCTTCATTGGAGTAAGTGATTTTAATTGGTCCAATCTCAAATCTGTCTCACCAAAACTCTCACAAAAATGTGGACATTAAAACAAATGCAGGAAACCTAGGGTATTCTGGGCTCACCCATCCACTGACCTTGAACAATCTGATCATTTGTCTTTGTTTCTCATCCCATCTTATACTGTATATTATGATCAGAAGAAGAAAAACCTAATCCAAAACAATGTAGCCCTGGACCTAGAAAGCAACATTCAAACTACAGGACTGTTTTGAGGACACAGTGTGGGAGCTCTTTGAGCAACCAGGACAATTTCTCTATTGACAATGACAATCCTTAAAATAAGGTGATATCATCCCCAACAAAAAATACTGGTTCAGCAACGGAGTCCGAGTGCTGCTAGAAGCCGGGAACAAAGTACAGGAGATTAAGAGCGCAGACCTACACCCACTATAACACACTGAAAAACAACTTCATCCCCAGAGCTATTGACAGCATCCTATATACAATCATCTCCATAGAGCACTCACCATTTTGCCTCATGTGTAATAACTGAATAATGAACAGGTGTACCCCTTAATGCAACATTAAACAACTGCAGCTTCACTGAGTTGTCTGTATGTCATTTTATTACTTTTCGGTATACTTAAGTAATACTGCTGAACTGTACCTGAAAAATTGGCAGAATTTTGTTGTGCGCAAATACAATCATAATAAAAGCATCACATCTTATTATAGAGCTATTGTATATGTACATACGCTACAAGAACAGAGAAAATTCATTCTTAAATTTGTTCTCATTCCCGAGAACACCTATACCTTGTTCTTGGTGGAGAAATTGTACAGCAATAGAGACTTTTAAGGGACAGATGACCAAGATAATAATAAAAAATTACAAAAATTTGTACAATACATTGTGTAAAGCACATAAAGGCATGTGAAAGCACTGTGTGCAGATTACATTCAGATGTAGCGTGCCTGTGACATGTACTGCAGTTAGTTGGCTCTATGAGGACTTTGTGAGAGTTATTCTAAGTCTCTCATAAAGTATGAAATAACCTGCTCAGAACCATCATGGTTCTTATTGTTTTCTACATGAAGAAAACAAGCCAATTACTCTATTCTTGCAGAGTATGTAACAGCCCTTACTTTTGAACCTATCTTTATCACTGAACACGGCTGGTTTAAGGATTGGCAACAGCTGGAGACATCGGTTTCAGAGAGAATACAGCAAGGTTTAATAAGTGTTTGTGCCCCAGGTGCATCCATGTGTCTTGCGTGTGTACAGTACATTAAACCCTAAATTTCATTTTAAATGTTTCGATAAGGGTGTATGTGAAGGTGTAGCCAAGAGTGAAAAGGAAACAGATGAAGAGAAAGAAGAGGCAGACAAGAAGATAGCAAGGGAAAGAATAGAAATGAAGATGACTCAGACTTGGCTGTTATCATCAGTTCAGTAATGCCATTTATAATAACTTTAATAACAAAAAAATACATAAAAAATTAGATATGACAAATAGGCATTAAGAGCCTCAATTTGTAGCTGATATCCAATACCACAGGCCCATACTTTTATAAAGCTAGCTAGACCCCTGATGACAACTTTGCGCTGCCCAAATCACACAAATCAAAAACGTACAGTAGGAAACTTGCAACATTAGTGCTGCTGTTCTAAATTAAGGTATGATGTAACTTTCAGTAAAAGCACGGTTTAACAGTTCTAATAAATGAATAATAAAATAAAAATTTTCATATCAGTTGTAAACGTGACTTTCTATATATACATATATATCCCTTTGTCTGTCAGGGATGGCTTTCACCCACCTCTTGCTCGGTGTCCCCCTGCTCCGACACTCCAATTTCACTAGGCAGTTCGGCCAGATCTGTGACCCGAATGAGTCCGTCATGAAGGAATATTGTCTCTTCCTTCACAGAAAGCCACTGGGACGAATCTATAGCCCCGGAGCCCATCGCTCTCTCCTCCAAGGGTGATGCCAAAGGGGTCGAACATTAAAAATTTAGTGGCAAAATTAACAGAAACGCCCTAGCTTGACTGCTATCGAGCTACATTTCAGCCGTTACTGTCGCCGTTTTATCTGATGATTGTGTTTGACAAGCAGCCGGTGCTGTCAATGTACAAGCAAACAGTAAACTACAGAGCAATAAAAATATAATAGCACGTTCTCCTTTCGTAACATGGGCGGTGTTGTCGCACTATCAGACGCTGCTAGCTGTCTGGCTTGCGAGCTAACTTACCGTACGGCTCGTCTTTAACGTTACCGTGCAGAGTGGGCGTGACACCCGAACTAAATCCGTTATTCCGCTGCAACTACACTGACTACAATTTATTCAAGGTGAAATTTGTATCAGCAGCAACCACGTTTAACACTATATATAAAAAAAAATAAAAACAGAATTGGGACAGTTTCGCTAACAGCTCGCACGGTTTGAGAAAATTGTGCCGTCTTAGTCGTCAGTACGACGCCATGTTTCCAAGGATATATCGGTGCTCCCAGAATGCACTGCTGCTCCACGATCAAGAACTAATGATTTGCGTTTCTCTAAATACGGTAAACATAACACGCATAATACACGTTTATTACACCATATAAATATAACAAACACAAAAAAGAATTATTCTAATGTATTGCATTTTCACAGATGAGGGCAACAATAACAGCATGTTTGAGTAGCTTGATTACATATTTATACAATTTTTTTTAACTATATTAGTTTCTGAACTACATATCATTACGGGTCATTTTAGGAGCCATTTTTAGAATAAAAACCACAATTTAAAAAAATGTTTTGTGTTTTGAACTGCTGCAAATATGAGACTTGAGAGATTTGCCCAAGGGAGTTGGAAGGTGACTGCTTCAGCACCCCCTGTCGGCAGGATAAGGCACTGTTTCTCACACGGCCTGTACCAAATTTTATCAGTGTTTAGTTTCTATAGTTTAACTCGTTTACATTGACTTACACTCTACACCAGTAAAATAACAAACATTTTAAGTTTGTTGTGAGAACTAAATAAGTGAGGCTGATCACAATAATGCAAGTTGGTGCTTATTTATGTTACAAATCCAATATACATGGACTGCTGCTTCAATTAAAGCTAATGTTACCTACAGAATAATTGGCATGTCATACGTTCTCAAACCGCTTTAGCTAGCTATTTTGTGAACAATGTAGCTTGCTAGCGTAACACATTCGCTCACGCTCGTAGAACGAGTACTACGTCACAGAATCATTTGCTCGCGTGCGTCTTTTCAGTGCCTGCGTTATCTCACAACTTGGCTAAGAATGTAGCTCGCAATTTTAGCTAGCTAATTATTTTTGAAGTGGAATATCTTGGCTATTATTCTGCTGTTACAGTCAGCTTTGCTTTAATAGTCGATAGCCAGTGTGACAGAGGACAAGGATCAAAGACATCAAAGACCAGAAGTCAAGCTGTCTTCGCAAAGGGAAATTGACTAGAAAGATGCCACCATGGCAGATGTTAAACCAGTGGAGCAGCTTAAGCAAAAGAGATCCACCTTCACCAAGCAAGCAAGGCCAAGCAGGAACTGCAGGAGGAGCTCAGCAAGCTCAAATCCCTGGCAAGGCAAGTTAATGACACATGAGGACTACAGGGCTGGCCTGCTAGCAGATCTTGATGACAGAGAAGTCGTCCTCGATTGACGCCATTAAGCTGACCTTGAGAAGACTGAGGCAGAGTGTAACAGGAGACTGGCTGAGACTCAGAAAACCATCCAAGACAGGATGTGGGCATGGTATGGTAAAGCTCAGTTAGGAGCCAGGTTTGGTGAAGCAGAAGAAGCATGTGAAAGAGCTTGTGAGAGCCCCACATGCTCTGAGCACCTGGGGCAGATAACAAGACTCATCCAAGAAGCAAGTGCAAGCCTAGCAGACTGGGAAGCATGAGAGGAAACAACAAAGCCTGAGAGAAGGAGACAACAAAGCCCTTGGTGTAGGGTACTTGTCCGACTCGGACAAATTGTACATCATGACTTCGATCAACTTCTCGAAAAATAAAAATGAGATGAGACTAGGCCAAATCCTCCAGAAGGAAGAGGTAAGAGTGGAAACCCCAGAACCATTGACTAGGAGGCAGTTGCTTAGCCAGATAGCCCGCTTGTACGGCCAATAGGCCTTGTGGTGTCTGCCAAACAGAAAGGAGCCATTCTAGTGAGGAGGGCCTCTCAGGAAACTGGAGGAGAAGAGGTATGAGACAGGTGGGACAAACCATTGTCTGCTGGACTAAGAGAAGAAGCCATCAACCTTTTTGAAGAATACATACGCCTCAACCAAATTACTTTCCACAGGAGTCTGACACCAGCCGAACTGGATTACCCTGGGGAATAACGTTCTCTGACGGAAGCGACCAAAGCTATGGTGCTGTGGTGTACTTCAGATGGGAGTCTGAGGAAGGCATCCAAGAACAACTAATTGAGTCTAAAGCAAAGCTCACACCACTTGACCAAAAGGGAGACCCAGTAAAAGCTGAAATCTGTGTTGTTGTCTTTGCTGCGAGGCTCAAAGGCTACATCGAGAAACACAGCCGAATGCAAGTCGAACGTTGGTTCCACCTGGTAGACAGCCAAACCTAGCTAGGAGCAATCCAAAGGGAAAGCTATGGGTGTCAGATGTTCTTTGCGAATAGGGTGAGGGAGATCCAGAAATCTACCTGAGTAGAGAACTGGATGTGGATCCCAGGTGAGACGATCATCGCTGACCTCCTGACAAGAGGAGCAGCCCCAGAAGACCTTAAAGAGAGCTCTGTGTGGCAAATTGGCCCAATGTTCCTGGAACAGCCTGTAAAGGAGTGGCCGTCGAAAACAGCCAAAGAGGTCACTGCACATGCCAAAGACATAAGCAAGCTCCAGAGAAAGGTTTTTTTTTTTAGCAGCACTAAATTGAACACAGGCAAAAAAGAGCCAAAGACATGATCAAAGTAAAAGCCCACAAAGAAGTTGTAGTAAAAATCACCTATCCCACATCTGGAGGCCACCAGCCAGCTTCGCAGTGGGAAAAATCCTTGACATCCGCAAATTCAGCAGTTTGACCAAGCTCATCAGAGTCATTGCCTGGGGGTGGAGAGCTGCCACAATGTGGAAGAGAGCACTGACTAAGACTCAAGCACCAAGCAAACCAACTGGGGGGGGGGGGGAGTTCCTTCACTCCAAGAGACTAAGTCCAGACCCAAAGAACCTACACTCACTGTAGGGGAGTGCGAAGACGCACTCAGGGATCTTTTCCTTGCGGCTCAAGAAGAAGTAACCTTCCCAGATTCCGCGCTCAGCGGACTTGCTGTGGTCAGAGACTTAGACACCAGTCTTCTACTTTGCGGAGGAAGATTCCAATTCTTTAACGACAACAAGCCTGCAGTACCCTCATCGTAGATCTCAACACTCTTGGCACGAGAAGCCCACAACGCAAATCATGAGGAGAATGCAGGAATGCTCCTCCAGATAAGGAAGAAAGCCTGGGTGATAAAAGGCCGGAGAGCGGCACAGAAGGTCGTGGACAGTTGCGCCACATGCAGGAAAACCAAGGTGGAAAAGTGCTGACCTCCTGTCGGAGTGAGTGACCGCAGCCAACCCTTTCGAGTACATGACAGTAGACTTATTTGGGCCTTACAAAGTGAGAGACGAAGTAAAAAAGAAGACG